>CABFVX010003020.1:64573-96648 GCA_902151425.1 Timema shepardi | reverse complement strand
GCTGCATGGTAAGAGGGGAGAGTGTTTCTTCCCCTTCATCTAAAACTGAGAGCTCCAAGGCAGACCCTTCCATCCCACCTTAAGTCAACATTGTAATATGTCTTATAATACTCTTACAAAGTACAAATAATCCCCACAATAAAGTATATTGTACCGTCCAAATTCGAGCCAATGTCCATGGGATTAATGACAGAATAAATAAATTTATAAAATGAATTAAACCTTTACAATAATAAAAAAAACTAATCCAGTAATTTTTGTACATGTTACTACTGTTCATTTTGTTTTCATTTTTCAATAATGATCATTGAAAATTAAGAAAAGTAAACCTCCTTTGCACTCTTAATGAAAGCATTAAATAATGATTCAGTCTAATGAAATGAGTTTTCTGACGTTTATTTTGTAATCATTTTTAATAATTCATTGAAAACAACACGTGAAAGCTCGCCATACTTGCGATCTGGTCGCCGCAGCAAAAACGCTAGGACCCTGACGATAACTACCTGGTCACAAACGGGGGTGACTTTGGGTCTCCCATATAAATAACATTGCTTGACGTTCTGGCAACCCGGTCGAGGCGGTTTTGTTGCTGCGACCAGGTCGCAAGTATAGTCGTAGCCTTACAGGGAAGATAGGTTAACTATGTCACCCCCCCCCTCCCCACATCCTATATTCATGAGCTATGGTTATACTTGTTTAGTATGTTATTTTATTTACATATTGCTATTTTGAAAAGTAATCCAGACTTTATCCCAAATGCTATCAAATAGTAAAGTGAATAAACTTAAATAACGAGGGAGATAAATCATTACACTATCACGAGGTTGTGAAAAATTATTTTTCTGATTAACGAAGCTTGTCCTCAACGCCACTATATGCTAAGTGAGGGAGGGAGTGGTAGGGGGCTAACAACTAACTTTATAGGTCGCAGTCGGTAAGACGAACAACAAAACGGACGCGAGAGGCCATTTCACTAAGCCTTAGTAGTAAGGAAGCTGTATAGTCTTAAACAGACGCCAACCTTCACTTTGGACACTAAGGTGATTCTCGAGGGAGACGAACATCAAGAGGCAGGCAGTTTTTTTTATCAGAAGCAAGGCATAAAAAAAGTTTTCTTCTGGAGGAGATAAGTGATCGCGTAGGGACAGCCATTCATTGTCGGGACGTAGGTTCCAGATCGGATACACGAGGGGGAAGTGGGAAAGGGGACTCTCAAGACCCGGTGCAGGATGCGTCTGATGGCTCAGGAGAGAAGGAACAAAAAGCGCTACGGGATATGAGGGGGGAACCTTGTGGCTAAAGATAGCCTCAGGGCACGTGCTCCAGGGGGACAGAGGAGGCGGGATTGCAGGAGGGAGGGGGTTCATNGAGGCGGGATTGCAGGAGGGAGGGGGTTCATCACTTATAGAGGGGGGAGGACAGTCGTGCAACCATACCAACTCAAAACTTCACAGCTGGTTCGAACCATACACACATAAACGTCATTCATCCGTGTTGAGCGGGGAGGAAATGTGTCAAATTCAAAAGTTTACATCAAGTAGCCCAGCTGTAGACGATACAAATGAAGCTTTACGCGCATCGTGTTGGTTAACTTTCATGAAGCACGTGGGAGACCTCATCGGTGGCATGCAATAATGATACTTTCATTTAGTCAAAATAATGCAATTTGTTTTTAAAAAAGATCGCTGATGTGGCCGAGAGAAATAAGGCGTCAGTATTAAGTTAAATCACATCAGTGAGCGCGTTGACTAAGTGTCAGGCTCATTCAGTCTGGTTTGCCGGCGACAAGGAGGTAATCAATTATATCTTCTACATCACTACCCCATCATTCTAATTAGAATGCGTATAGCCCGGAAGGGTAGTCGACTAAGACGCGGTGAAATAAAAGGTAATAGGTCGTAAGGCGATAATCTACCTACTAGACTATCTGAGTTTTCAGGCGGTCCGAATTCTGGTCGAATACTTTAAGTAGAGATTTATCTGATAAGATGTGCGCGAAAGAAGGTGTTTAACGCTCTACGAATAGTGCCCCCTTCCCTGTCCCCACAAGTCTATTACACCTTGGTTCATTTGCGAATTGTGCGTAGTTCATTCACTTGTAAATTAAACTTTACACTGGATGCCACCGAGTGTACCTTTCAAGTTAGTTTTATCCGTCAAATTAAAAAAATATATTAGATCTGGGTTAGCGAATAATTCATTACGCATTTTCCAATCCAATGACTAATCTAAGGATCATTATTAAACAATTGCGTAAAATCTACACAATGTTTTGGAAATAATAAATACGAAAGTGGTAGAATTGTGTGTTATATTTTCATTCCGATATAGACATTTGAAAACAATCTTCTCTATGGTAAATGTTTAAAAGAATTAACAATTGTTTCTGTGTCTTTCTGAAAACCAACTAGGTTACTTGAACAGTTTTTCAAATAAATATATATGAAATGTTGGGTTAGATCAGACAAAGTTCAACCATCAGGGGAAATGACGAAGGAAAAAAAAATCCTCAAAAGTTGAAATAATGTTTTAGTATGTTTAAGTTTATTTAGTTAGTTTTTTCCCAGACAGGCATGTTGGCAGGTGAGTTTAGAGGTTTTGTTCTAATTTCTCAACCACAACGGAAGTTCCCCTTTATTCATGTAGAAAAACAGTGACGTTTGTGAGCAGAATAAACTGTTCGCCCCTGTTATATTACTTTTTAATTATCTAGGCGGACTAGACATTAAAATACCGTGAAGCGAAGCGGGCAGTTTAGAGGTAAACTGACCTGATTTTATGATTCGTTTTGTCTACACGTAGGGGAGGCGAGTTTTGTTGCAGCTGCGTCGCGAGTTCCCCTGTATCCGTTTCTTTTCCATCCCCCGTAACGTCTGGATGTGCGCTTGGGGAATGCTTGTAAGAATGAGGTAGAAGACATTCGCCGCTATGTAACTATAGCCTTCTAGCTGCGAGTCAAATATGAAAAAAGTCTTTTTTAAATTACATAACTATTTCAAGATACGCACGTAATTTTTATCTAGGGATTACATGTGATACAAAACGAGCAATCGCAATATCCAATTACCGTTCCAACTCTTGTGCTGGAACGTATTTAGGAATTTACGCCGCGAGTTACTCTAAAGTATTTGAAGTAGAGTCTCCTGTTTATTTATTTTATTTTTTAAACTAGATTCTAGGCATTTATAGGGCAAATTGACTATAGCTCATATAACGAAACCTAACCTTTAATCGATAAACTACCCGCTTCGGTGGCCGCGTGGTATAACGTGCTAATCTCATGTTGGACTAGATTGACGAATACGGGGAGAAGGGGTTCGATCGCGGTCGGGTGCATTGAGGGTGATTTTTCCTCAAGTTTTCCACTCTCCTTCTACGTAAATATCCCTAAACCATTAGTATAATTAGTACATAGGCGTGTAACCCGAACCGAAAGTAAGACATATTTTTCATACGCTTATCAAAATAAAAATTTATAAGCATATGAAAGGTTGGGTTTTGTTTATATATATTAGCACCCCATCTTATTACCTGTTCAGGTCTTATGCATATGTACTAATTACTCTAATGAGTTAGGAATAAGGAAGGTTGAATTTAGATTAAATATACCCGCATTTGCGTGAAGAAAGAGATTGGAAAAAATGTGGGGTGAAACCACACTTAGTAAGCCTGATCAGGATTCGAACTCCGATCTCCCTGTCATAGAAGTCTAGTCTATTGCAAGAGTAAAGTCTTAAATTATTTAGCTACCGAAGCAGATAATTTTGTTTGTAAAAATTATATTTCTGACAGTTCTAACTTAAGAATGGACAAAGTGAGAGTGAAATAAATTAATTCTATTTTTAATTTTTGTTAATAGAAAAAAATATATACAAAAATAAAAAATTCTGTTTTATTAGGTTCTTCCCCGTGGTTTATATTATAAGTATGCAAAGTTTCAGCTTTTAGGTCATCTAGGGGCTTCCGTAGGGACGTAGGCTGTATAAAAAACATTAGAAAATTATATTATAAAAATAAATTTTTCACAGCTCAGCTTATTAAGTTTCGAAAAATTATTCTGGAAGCACGAAGGAAATACAAAGTTTGCAGAATTAAGTACCTAACTAAAATTGAAAAAATAAATTGTATGTAAAAAAAAGAAGGAAAGAGTGGGATTAGAGCGTGAGCATTGTGTGTATGGAGAAGCAGAAGAGGGAAGTTTTCAGGAGGAGGTAAAAAGAAGCACAGTGGTGTGAAAAAAATAGATCATAGGCGAAAGGTAGCGCTCAGGTTCTAAGAGTTCGAGGAGGGGAGTTTAAAATCTGTGTGACGTGATATGCATAGAGTATTGTTAGAGCACCACACTCCCCCACCATGTAGGCAAACCAGTTTAATTTCGACTATTTTAAGGAGTTTCAGAAGCCTACATCAGATCGCTGTTATTCTTGTAGGGGTGAATTAATTTCGGAACACGTTAAGAGAAATTATGCTCAAACTAATTAAAAGTTCTAATTAGTTCCAAGGATTGGTCATTTTTGTCCCACGTGATAAGTGTTTATCTTGAAAAATTAAAGAAATACAATTTATTTAGTCTTACTTAGTTATTACCCTGGTTCCAGATGACCAATAATTTGTATGGCTTATCGTGGAACTTTGCGTTAAAATATCATTATAATCTGAAAAGGATAAGCACGCTTGATAGTGACGCAGGAGGGCAGGGTTCAATCAGGTTGCAATATCATTTTCCACCCTTTCTTTCGGTTTATGCGAGTATAATACTATTAAGATTGAATTTTCTTAGTATTTTATATTCAGGGTTATAAATGGGATATCCCGTTTTTTCGCCGTTCTCTATTAAATTTTAGGCGAAAGAAATATTAAATATAAATATGTCAGTACTCTTCGCAAAATCACAACAATCAATCAATAATTTATACTGGATTGTTGTTCTCTTCTAATTCATTTTTTTAAATATTTAAAAATTCAGAGACTTTCTAAAAATGTCCCTAACCTTTTCGACGTTTTACTGGTGCGTATTCAACGTTAGAGTAGATAGCACATTGGCACCTAAACATAAAGCGAATATAAAATTTGTAAACAAAGCGGTCAATCCCGCAGCGGTGGACGAGCGGCCTAAAGCATTAAGATTCTCATTACATTAGGTCATCATTTAATCGAGTCCTAGACGTTATGATCTTGGCGTGGTCTCCTTAACGTTATTTTCTATCTCTCTCCACGCTAATGAGATTTCCTCCAAGCAACTCTACGCACGTGTACCGATAAATTGTTCTATTAAAGTGTTGATAAATAGCTTGTGTCAACTATAATTACCTATTCTCTATGACAGTTGTAACTAGAAAGTTCATTGCACCACATTTACATTTCCCTACATTGAAATAGTTATATCCAGTCCACCTCATAATACCCCATGGCTTTCAGGTCAATTCTAACATTATCCTCTCATATGCGTTTAGATCTTCCCAGTGGTCTTTTCTCATTGAGTTTACTAGTCAATACCCTGAACACGGTCGTGTTAAATGTACTACTTTTAATAAAACAAAAAAATGGAGCGAATGGACCTAGGTCAAGCAGTCGGAACAAAAGTCAAACAAGCAACCAAAAGCAATTGCGCAATATAATTTTAACGGACTGTACCTCCGAGAGATCGTACAGCGTTTCAGCGGACGGACAGCAGCAACAAGACGAAAAGCGAAGCAAAACGAGATAAAAGAGAGTAAAGCAGAACAGTGAGCAGGCAGGCGTCTTGCCCCATGCCACGTCGGCCCCCATGTTACGCACGCAGCAGCCGACGCCGGTTAGGAAGAAGAAGCGTTGCGAGAAGAAGGCAGGCACAGTGTGCGCGGCGGTCTCCCCCCTACCCCACCCTTCTCAAGTCACGAGGTCCTCCGCTGCCTTTTATGGCTCGAAGAGCCGTGCGCCGCGCCGCAAGGGGCCAGGCTCCGCCGGGCGACACACACTCACTCACACATTGCTCGCCTCGCTCACACGTGTGGTGAACACACACCTCTCGTCCTATCTATCACCCTAGCACACTACCTCACCCTGCAGCGGCCCCTGTTCTCCGAACAAGATGACGTCCAAATCGAAATGCGTGCGCGCGTTTTCCCCTATCTTCAGGCTCTTAACAATGTTTCTATAAACACGACTACAGTCCAATTTTGATAGATAGGAGCTTTTAAAAATATAAACCTTTTACAATATTATTAATATCGTCTTATAAGTTCTGATAATATATATTAAAAGTGACAGCTCACAGATCAGACAGACCACATGACGTATGGATACAGGAAATTACCAGTTTCGGTGATTGAATGGTCTCTATAAGGCGTCGCTCTCGCAATAGACTAGACTGCCGAAGACGGGGAGATCAGGGTTCAAATCTTCGTAGAGCGTTCTAGGAATATTTTTCTTGGGTGGTTTTCTACTCCCCTCCAAGTAAATGCGGGTAAACTTCCTAAAAAATGTAACCTTTCCCATACCAAATTTATTGGCTTAATAAATAAATATGCATAGCCCGAACAAATAGTAAGACACGGTGCAAAAGACACACGAGAAAGTAGATTTAGTATATTTTCTAGCTGTTAGATAAGGCCCTTTCTATAAAAATTGAACTATATTCTAATTACTGCACCACACTTTACAAGATTTTTTCTTTTAACAATTTAAAATAAATAAACAATTTGATCACAACTATCAATATATCATCAACAAAAAAGTTACCCGAATAGATGGGCAAATAGACCAAAGCGTCAAGCTAGTTTAGTCTTGTGTGCCATTAGCAGAGGGGCTGGGGTTCAAATCCCGACCGGGTACACTGAAGGGGTGTTTACCTCTCCAAGTAAATGAGGATGCATTAGCTCCAAATTCTACCTAGTACTATCCCAACCACATTAGTGTAGTTAATTCGGACAGGTAGCGAGACATGAAGTTATTTAATAAAAAGTAGATATGGTCGCAGTGTCAGTGCCACGGTGAATCACCGACCGCCAGCTAAACCCTGCCAAACTCCTCCCCGTGCAGGTGGACAAACTCTTCTAGTGCGCGACCGACATCGCCACACACGGTATTAGATGAGGGGGGAGGGGCAGGATCTGTCGCTCATACTGGACGGAGGGACGCCTAGGTTGGCGTGTTTGGCCCAGATTGAATATTTAAAGAAGGACAAAACAGTCGTAATGCAGCTAGCATTCTTGGACTTGAAATAATGTTTGAACAGTAGACTCGTGATTAACCAAAATAATTAGGATCAAGCCTAACTCGGACACGAAAAAACTCTGATGATACGAAGCGTGTAGGCTTTATAGATGACAGATTTTATATGATATAAATCACTAGAACGTACTGCATTTGTCTACATTGTCTGTATGTTTCAAATTATTAGTTTATTAAAACTTATGACATTACAAAGTATTACATGTACTGTACTATAGAGTTAAAGTGTTCTGACCGTAATTGGTTCTCACGTCACTTCTCATATATTTACAACAGTTTTTTGTAAACAATACTTTATATTAGGAATAGTAATACAGTATATTTAAAAATAAGTTGAAGTAAAAAACTATTGTATAAAATATTTAACTATTGTATAAATATTGTACTAAAATTGGAAACCTTGACAGAATGAGTGCCTCGGCTAACACTGAGCCTCGGTTAAGCGGGGTTCGGATAGTACGAGTTTACTGTATTTATTTTTATTTATATGAGTTATTAAACGCGCACTTTCTGAACCGGCTGAGTTTATCTGCACATGAAAATGTCTATGAGCGAGAACGAAAGACCTAACAATTTTGCCGAGAAAGGTATTGTCACATACTTTCCAGGGTTCTTTTAAATGTTACAATCGACATGGGACCGGAGGCTTTACTTCCCCTCTGAAGGAAATTGTGTTGCGGATTTTTATAGCTCAATAAAAATACGCCGACCGACGAACATCGGATCCTGACTCCTGAGGCGAGCACTTTACCCCAAGACCAAAGAGGTCGACAATAATGCTTGTAAACGATACATGTTTGCTGATGGTTGGGACATCTAAGCTTACGGCTTTCACCGGAATCACAAAAGAACACACAAGGGAAAATTCTGAACCTAATTAATGCATTGTATTTAATCATTTTTCCTCCTTTCTTGCGTGTAACAACCAGGAAATAGCTGTCTGAAAAGTGGCACCCTCACATAAAAAAGGGAAGACATACATAGAGACCACAGCCTTATATGTTTAACTGCAGGGAAACTAATCAATACTTTTTAAGATACAACGACCTTAACAAGGGAGTTTCACAGGCTTAAGCCAACGAGACTATTTCTAGACAGTTATTTTTAGCCATTTCTGGCTATTCGCTTGGAGTGAAACAATAAAATCCTTGTGAACGTAACCTCCCTCGTGTACAACGATTCGTAACCGTAGATACATTATCCTTGCCGCCACGCCTATATTCCATTCACCGTAGGAATTGACTTCTGAAAGGCCTTTTTCCCTACCATAAATCTACTATATAGTAGGATATTGGTAGGAAAAAAGACCTTTCAGAGAGTAATTCCTACCGTGAATGGAATATACATGTAGTAGGCATACACTTAGCAAACGTCTTATCCCAACGGAAAGAACATCGTGTTGATTGGACGAAAACCTCCGTAAAAAAAAGTTTGAATACGCCATCGCAGAGGATCGAACCAGGGTCCGTTGTAGGTTTTAACTGACCTTACTAACCCCATTGGTAGTCACAGGTGGTCGCATGATTTAACGAGGAATTCAGGGTTCGAATCATGCTCTGGTCTAATGAGTATGTATGGTTTTTCCTAAATTGTTTCTCACGCTCACTCTATGTAAATGAAAGTAGGGCTATATTTCCTCTAAATTATAACCTGTTCATCCCTGCACCATTAGTGTACATATGCGAAAAGCTTGAACGGTTAATAAGACGCGGTGAAAATTCAGGTCTTAAACAATCAGCCAGGGGAACGAATAGTCGGAAACATGCAGTAAAGTTATTTAGATAAATGAAGTCACCTTGTGTTGCGAACTTGACAATTTTTTTTCTTTTTAGAGACCAACTTTCTTATTCAAAACACTTAGGTTTTTTTTTCGTGTCTTGTCTTAGGGTCTACTACCTGTTCGGACTATCTGCAATGGAGTAAGAATTAAGGAAGTTGGAATTTTTAGAATACCTAGACGCATTTGCCAAGATTCTAATATCCACAATACCCCCTTCCCATGCAAACCAAACCTAACCAGACGAGGTTGGTGCCTCAGCCCACGCATCCATCAATGCAAAACTGCACTGTATAGGGGAAAATACACCTGAATATTCTGTCTCATATCAAACCCCTGCCTCTTGAGCAAGCCAGAGCGCACCTGACTTCGGGCAATTTGGAACCGTGTTAGCAGCGACTATGAAAGCTCGGGTATCGCGATGGGAACATCCAATAGTCGCCCTTATGATTAGGTAGATCGAACTAACAACCTCCGCGAACATTAAATTGCTAATTAGAATAGATACATTACCTACGAATGATATTTACCATGCTTGAGATATGACCTATATTCGAGACAATATTCGGAGCGCAAGTGGTGCACACCTACACATCCAGATACCGTGTTATCGACTCCGGCGGTGTCTCAATCGATACCAGGCCCTACCACTAGGGCTACCAACCTACTTGCATACATGTTCCATGTTGCAATAGAATCCTCTTACGGTGTTCGGAAGGAAACACGAGCTAACATTCGTATTCATACAGTTTTTAGGACAAAAAACATTTTTTTGACAAAAATAAAAAAAAATGGCTTCATTGTTTATTTTCCACATAATGTTATCCCAGTAGTTCTTAAATACTTGTAATGAGCATCGCGGCTTGTGACCAGAAAATGTGTAAATAAAGAGAAGAGTTTTTGGTCAAATTATGCGAGTTTCATAAAACTAAACACCGCTATTGAATCAATAGTTGCTTTAATTTGCCCCAAAAGCATTTTTGTCATGAAAATTGAAAAAATACGGACTTAAACTCACGTTTTATCCTTTCATCCCACCGTAAACAGAACTCGTTCTGAAACTATCCATGGGACACTTTTATTCCGACATAGCTGTCAAAATATTGTAAAAAAATAGTCTCTGCAATTTCCAGGACTTTCAAATAACCTTTAATATTTTTTAATTGAATCTCAAAAAATGTATTCATACCTGGTTGAATATGTTATACATACTGCTGAGATAACATTATGCGGAAAATAAACCCTTAATAGTAAAGTCTTAAATGTAAATTTGCCTGATTAGCAAGGGAGGGCCTCTCAAAATTAGAGAATTATATAGTTAATTTTAAATATTATATTAATATAGAGAAAGTGAGATGCTAAAACTATTAGAAAAGAGATTAATATAATTTGATCATCATGATTCAAGAGAATATTTAAATATGTATTTTTTATTTTTTTATAAAATATATAAGATTGTAGATATCTGTAAAATGTCTTAAGATGATATCTATGTAAAAAGTATAATTACTATTTTAAATAATTTAATTGACAATTCCAGGGAATACTAAATTGCGTTGTCCTTTCATTGTATTGGGTCCAGACCGGAATACACTTAATTTTATTGTTTATTTAATAAGTTATGCTTTTGGACCAATAGCAAACCATTTAATTTAAGTTAGCAGAAAAGAGGTGAAGTTTAAAGAAATTTCCCAGAAATATCTTGAAGAAAAGGTAATAAAGCACATTGTGTGTGTGGTGTGATGGTGGGGGAGGGTAGGGGAGGGGGAACCGACCTTCCAAGGTGGAGTTGAAGGCGCTAACACACCTAACTCTGCCAGTGAAAATATTAACAAAACGCTATTATTATTATTATTATTATTATTATTGACTTGAGATAAAAGAAAAAGGATAAGATAAAATGAGAAGTTTATCCTACAAAGGTGGATGGAAAGCTCTAGTGGAGAGATAACATCCCGACAAAGCGGAGAAATACTGTCCCAACCGAGGGGGGTGGAAAACAATTATGAATAGCTACTGCCCCGACAGGAGTAGATGGAAAACAAAAATGTTTAAAGCCACCCTTTGCGCCACCTGCAAACTCAGGCGATGTTAGTAAGGTAAAGAAAGATACAGTTCTTTATAGAACTTTAGCTATACAAAAAATTGAGAAACAAATTCTACTGAAATATATTATTTTGTCAAACTAATACATATTATAGAACCTAAAAATCATTTCTAGAAATTCCCTTTCTTTTCCCAAGTTTTTTTCCTAACCATACAGATTCCTTTGTTTGTACTGTTTTATAAATTTTATAGCATGCGGTAAAACAAAGTGAAAAGTTACGTGAAATGTTTTACTTCAACTTGTTTAAAATCGCGAGTTTGTATAAATGGTTTAAAAGAAAATACTTTAACGAAAATAAAGTAAAACATATTTGTTTAATCTTTAGACAAGTTAGAAGATATTTTGAAACTTTTATACAAATGTAATGTAATGTAATGTAGGCAAAATACAAATGGCTGGAGATACCGATCGTCCTGCAGGTTTGCCAATATATTCTGCGAAATTCTCTGTTATTTTTCCAGGGTTTTTTAAAAGCAATTTCTTTTTCCCCATACAACTTGGATTGAATTGTATGTAATTTAATTTAAATTTTCATAAAATTGAATAATGTTAAATTATTTATGTTTTTTTAAATACAACGATTAGAGTTTGATGGGGGTAATATTTGATTGCAGTTGATACAAAACAGGATATCTCTGAGGAAGGGGGAAAATAATAACACATGTGTTTAGTTATTCAGTGAGCTTGTGCTAATACATAATTGTCTGTAAGTCTCGCAGTTTAAATGGTCAAAATTCAAAAATATATTTCAGCATTTTTATCTGTTCTGTGCGAAGTCCCCTGTATCCTTCCTGATTTTTTAGACATAAAAAATCTGTGTTTTTTCCCGGTTCTGGGTTTTCATATGCTTGGAAACTCTAAACCAGCGGTATTTTACAAATTATAATCACAGTATTTACTAATAACAGAGTTTGAAAGAATTAATTCACAAAACTCTAAAAGATTAATTTATTGTTTTCAGAGGTGTTGCCGATTTTTTTCCAGTGAGATAAGATGTAAAATGGGTCCAATAGAAGACAAAATATAGCAGGAATTATAAGTACTAAATTCATAGTCGTACACAATAAATGGATACAGACATACAATTGTCTAGACTCTGGATAATGAATGTCGGTAATCATAGGTTGAAACAAACATATTTTAATTGTAAAAGACGAAAAGGGGAAAGTCAGCCAATACATATTTTTCAGGATAACTTTTATATCTAAGACTACATCAAGACCTAACAAATACCTTTTAAAATCAAATTAACTTAAAAAAATTAAATCATAGTCTAAAGTGTATTAGAAAGGTATCTTAATTGTCTAACAAATGACAAATGTATCTCAATTATATTTAAAATGAGACTTTCTCAATTTTTACCTGTAAACTTTTTTTTTCAGTACAGCCCTCGTAAGTAACAATTTAAAAAAAAAATCGGATGTTGAACAAGTAATCCACATAATATAAAAACTGGTTTAGCTACTAAACATTGATAAAGGGATAGCACATAGCAGATGCTTATCCAGAATTGAAAATAAATAAATAACCCAGCTAGAGAGTAAAAAAGAGCTCACAACAAAAATAGTTATATGTCTGTTTCCCCCATGCCTGCAATATTAAAAAATAGTTTCTTAGCCACTTTAAATGTCGATAGGCTTAACGATAGTGACTGCGATATGCATGTCACAAGGTCAGCCGGCTTTGTAGAGTTACATTTATAGCGGCTTGAGATCGATTTGAGTCTAATTTGGTATGCAGGCGGGGTATACTCTGTGAGAAAAGAACGCAAATAGGTAGTACGGTTATTTTAGTACGGCACACGACTTCCGACAAGATAAATTAATGATCGAAATGTTGATTACAAATCTAATAAATTAACGAATAAAATACTAAGATGAATAGGCAATGATGTGTACTTCAAACAGTAAATAAAATGTCTTCAAAGTATTAACTAAAATAGATAAAGTATAACAAACGATTAACTAGTTTTCACACAATTAATTATAGCAACGGTTTCATAATAATGATGATAAGCGTATTTAATGTAAAATTTCAGAATTTTATTGAGAGTTAAAATTTATTTATTAGCTTTTGTAACAGTCAGATACTATTATTCATTGTAGAATTCTACTATATTATTATTATTATTATTATTATTATTAGCACCGCGTCTTACTACCCGTTCGGGTTATACGCACTTACGCTAATGTGTAATGGTAGGGTGATTGTGAGATGAAATGAAGGACCTACAGTTTAACGTGGAATCCGAACCATGGTGGGGGCCTGGCATTCCCCACATTCACAATATGTATTATCAGAGGTGAAGGAAGGGTTTGATAATCAGATAAATCTTTGCCGCGACCAGGATTGAACCCCAGCCGCCAGCACAGAAGTCTGACACCTTACCCCTAGACCGCCAGGTCACAATTCTACTATAGAAACACAAACTTAAAACTAATAAAATAAAAGAGAAAGGAAAACCAAAGTTAATCCGTGAGGATTTGGAAGAAACAATGGAATGAGTAAAATGATTCACGAGGAAAGCTGAAAGCCTTCTAATGAGTGAGCTACTGTTTCGTACCTCAAATGCAGCGATGAGGTGGTAAAGTTCCTGTTTTTAAAAAAAAATATAATATGAACCATTAAGCACGGGTCAGTCCTCATAGTTAGCGTGTAATGTCTAGAAGACAATGGTTCAATTTCACGTGATAATGACGAAGATTTGTACTATTTTGTATATGTATTCGTTGTGGAATGGAATTAGTAAATATCTTGGCGCTAAGGATGGGTGAAGGGTAGATATAACTAAAAGGGACGGACTGTCCTAAAAGTAAGGGTAGATATAACTAAAAGGGACGGAATGTCCTAAAAGTAAGGGTAGATATAACTAAAAGGGACGGACTGTGCTAAAAGTAAGGGTAGATATAACTAAAAGGGACGGACTGTCCTAAAAGTAAGGGTAGATATAACTAAAAGGGACGGACTGTCCTAAAAGTAAGGGTAGATATAACTACAAGGGACGAACTGGGTAAAAGTCAGCGAAGATATAACTAAAAGGGACTGAGTGTCCTAAAAGTAAGGGTAGATATAAATACAAGGGACGGACTGTCCTAAAAGTAAGGGTAGATATAACTACAAGGGACGAACTGGGTAAAAGTCAGCGAAGATATAACTAAAATGGACGGAGTGTCCTAAAAGTAAGGGTAGATATAAATACAAGGGACGGACTGTCCTAAGAGTAAGGGTAGATATAACTAAAAGAGACAGACTCTTGCTACTGTGTGCAAACCAAGAGCTTGAATACAAGTACGTCTCAATCTGCGTTAGTTATTCTCTTGAGGTATTTTCTAACAGCCGCTTACCGAGAGACCCAGTCGACCGATCGATTCCTCCAGTAGGAAGGACTTGATACCACAACCCCACTAGGACAGAGGTGTTCCAAGTCAGCACTGACCCGGCGATGGATATGACAAAACAAAAGTGGAGTGAGTCGAGTTATAGGAGGAAGCTTCAGCGCTTCAAAAGTAGGTTCGTGATTATAAATTTGACGTCATTATTGAGTATTTCTTCATATTCTTGTAACACTTTGCTCATGTTATATATATATATTTTTACTTTCTCATACCAAGAGAAAATAGTGTAATCGTGAAAAAAATCTATCTCGAAATTGTGATGAATATTTAAGTTTTATGTGAATACGAACCCAAAAAAAGAGGATTTTACATTATTATGTCTGTACCTGACCACAGTTCCTAAAAAACTGTTTGATGAATTTTGTTCAAACCTGATACTTTGATTTTATAGAGCTATACGATAAAATAATTTTATTTTTGGCTTAACCCTTCAATTAAAGGTAATTTACTCATGAGTTTTTTCTTCTAATATTTCTGGGAAAAGGCTTTAGCGATTTTGTTTCAAATGCATATTCTGGATTTGTTTTACACGTCAAATAGTAAACCTACTGTATAGTTGGTTTTGGGGTGTAACTAACTTATGTGTAGTTTAGTGATGGTTGATTTTTCAAAAACTTGAAATATTTTACAAATGTTTCTCACGATTGGGCTACAAATGGGTATTCCAAATAGTTATCTTGTGAATGTTAGAATTAAAATTAACACTGCATATTTGTTTTTGGGGTAGAAACTCATTTATGGGTAGTTTACTGATGACTATTTCAAAAACTAAAAATATTTTAAAAAGGGTCCTAACGATTGTTTCCAATTGGGTATCTTGGGAGTGTTTGACATGACAAATAACATTGTTTACTTGGTTTCAGGTAAACATTCTATAAAGGGTAATTTGCTATTGAGTAATTTTTGAAAATTTAAATTATTTTGAAAATGGCTATAACAATTTTGTTAAAAATAAATATGTGAAGAGTTTTTGGCATAAACATGACAAATAAAGCTGTGCACTTGTTTTTGGAGGATGAATTCTGTTTTGGGTAGTTTACTAATGACTATTTTTTATTTGAATATTTAAAAAAATGGCCTTGGCAATTTGGTTCAAAATTGTTAGCAGGGACTATTTTGTATTACCAATATTAACGTTAATTTATTTATATAAAATCAATTAATTTAAGGGTTTACTTACCACAATATGTAGAACTTTTTTTTAATTGACCTCGAAAATTGAATTTAAAATGGGAGCCAGGGAAGTTTTTCATGATAAATAAGAACTACCTTTGATTTTTACAAACAACACATAATTTGAGGGTATTTAACAAATTATTTATTTTAATATGAAATTTTGTTAAATATATCTTAACAATTTGCTTTAAAATGTATAGTCTCCTATAAATTGCGATTATTGTGATTAACAAGGTAATGTGTTTGTTTTAAAGAGTAGTTTACTCAACCTATTTTTGAAAATTATCTTGGAAACCATAATTCACAATATGATCAAGTTTGTGCTATTGTGTCGTACCATATAATATTCCCTTCATAATAACGTGCGGACAAATGTCACGTATTAAAAAATAAATAATTTATTTTTAAGCATGTGTCGTCTCCATAACACAATTACAATGCAAAGCCTGTGTACCATACGAAACTCTCAATTCCCATACGCTTTCATCCATCATGGTGCAATACCTTCACACACACACGCCCATGACGTCATGTATCATGTGCATTTGACTCCTTAACGAAGTGCGAAACCTTAACTCAATGAATAGGGCGATTGTCTTGTCTACAAAGGCACATAGGCTAAACTCACGACGAGGGTAAGATATTAATCCTTGTAACAATAGTTTTATATTTCCTCCTCATCGAGTGGTAAATTAATGGTATAAGGTCTGGCTGTTGTATGTGTCTTAGAATTAAATTAAGGGGTTTAAGGAACGAAAGGTAGACTGAAAAAAAGTCAGAACATTAGATTATTATTAGCACCGCGTCTTACTACCCGTTCGGATTATACGTACTTACGCTAATGTGTAATGTTAGAATGATTGTGAGATGAAATAGAGGACCTACAGTTTAACGTGAAATCCGAACTCGGTGGAGGCCTGGCATTCCATACATTCACAAGATGTGATTAATACACGTCTTGTAGGAGGTGAAGGAATGATTTGGCATCAGATAAATCTGTGCCGGGACCGAGGTTTGAGGCCCGGAACCCCCAGCACAGAAGTCTGACATGACACCTTACCCCTAGACCGTCAAGTCACCCAGAACTTTAGAAAGGTTCGCCTTAAATTACAAGAGAAGTCGGTAGACCTACAGTTTAATTTTCATAGAAAGGGCCTTGACTGATAAGTTTACTCGTTTATTAATGTAATCTTACAGGTATAAGATATTGCTACTATCTATTAAAAGTGATCGATGCAAATCAAATGAAATGACTTAAGAATACATGAAAGTAGATCTTGTATATGTTCTAGCTGTCAGATAAGGTTCTTCATATGAAAATTGGACTGTACTAGAGTTTTTAATTCCGAGAAAGTGCCCGGAGGGTTGTTTTCCCCATGAAATCATTCCATTCTTCGGGAAATGCTGCAGTTGGGATTAGCATCCTTTCTTCCATTAAACGGTATCTAAGTCTATAGCGAGAATGATGCCTTAGACCAGCAATTACCAAACTTTCTGAGCAGGAGTCCTTGCATCAGAAAAAAGGCATGCTTTAAAGTTCATAAAATTGTGTACACTAATATTATGAAATATTCAATAACGACAGGGTTCGAATCCCGATCTGGTGTACTGAGGTTGGTTTTTCCAAAATGATTTTCCATTCTCCCTACACGCAAATTCGGGTACACTTCCTCTAAATTCAACATTCCTCATCCCTAACTCACTAGCGTAATTAATACATACGCGTATAAACTGAACAAACTCGGGATGTTTTTAAAAAAAAGCTATAGTTAAATCTTACACGTATAAAAGTCTAGAGATAAACAAACAGAAAACATATTCTAGTCGCGCCCTTGGGAAATATACTTTATTTAGATTAGAAAAAAAAATTGACAATTATTTATGTTATCTTATAGTGAGAAAAACAAATAAAGAATGTTTTTATATTTTCTCACAGAGCCTGAGATAACTATGGTGTAGCACAGTTTGAAAAACGCTTCCCTAAACCATTCACACAATGAGGCGAGTTGTGGCGGTGTTTTTAAAATGTTGTGAACAGAGTGTAACGTAAGGATTGCGGGTCTGCCAGTAGCAAGATAGACGTGTTGTGCGCCAAGCTACGCCGCCTCTTGAGCCGCTGATAAACTCTTCTGGTGCAATACTGAGGCAAGTGGGGGGGAGGGGTGGGGGAGTTAAGGTGCGCTCACACACGCACGTGTCGCTGTCTTGCTGATAAACCCGTCTAGTGTAATATTAGCAAAGATGGAATTTTTTGAAGTGGCGGCTTGTGGCCTTACAATTTCGTGAAGGGGCTAAGTTAAAAAACGAATGGGGGGGAGGGCACCCTAATCCTTTTACATACAAATACAATTTTAGGTGAAGGTCTGTAACAGTTCTTTAATTTGAAGGCTATGGTCAAAATAAAAGTCCCGAGGTATAACCATGTAAAATCTAAATACGTGATAAAGACTGAACAAAATATATTTAACCGTTTCGGATACGTGGCCAGAGACGGACAGAGAGAATTGTAAAAAACACTTTTTTTTTGTTCGGGTTCACATAAAACGTTGGTCATCATAAATAAAAGAGTGATTTTTTCAAGATTACAATACTTTCTCGTGAAATGAGAAAGTAAAAAAGAATGTAGAAAAAATTAATATAAAAATAACGTCGCAGCCCTAAAAAGTTTGGGGGCCAATGGTAGAAGTAAAGGTGCGTTCACATACACGACGCTACCATTTTAAAAAATTTATTTTCTTAATTTACTTGAGGTATTGACGTGAACTTTCTGAACCGAATGATTATATCAGCACACGACTAATAAACTAACTTAAATCTCGGACACAACATCCAACCTCCAGCCGTTAATTCATCACTGTGAAGGGGTAAATCAACATTTCACCAATGACAATTTTTTCGGCCATGTCCGGTATTGAACCCAATACTCTTAGCTCATCAGATAGACACTCTACCGACTGCGCTAAGGTGTTGGACTGTATAAACTAATTCAGTCCAAGGGTAAGGGGTGTTGGGAGTGAAGATACGTTCACATAAGATGTTGTCGAGTTGTTAAAAGGAGTTGGACGCTGGTCAGATTAAGTTACAGAGGGGAAATCATCAAAAGTGTTGTAAAAAATGTTTACAATAACATAAGTCTATTCAACTAAAATTATAGTCCTCAGTCTTTTTATATATAGTAAGAATGCTAATGTGACTTCAAATGCACTAATTATAAATTACTTAAACTAAAAATAAATTATAATTATATGTTTCTATTTTTGTTTTTCCTTTTACTACCCATCCGGGTGACACGCATTTAAGTACACTAATGGGTTGGGGATGGATAAGATTTAAACTAAAGGAAATGCACCGGAAATTGCGTGGAGAGTGAGGAACCATTTAGGAGAAACAGCCTTAAATATGACCGGCTGGAAATCAAATCTCAACCTCCTTGTCAAAAGCACACCAGACTAAATGAGCTTGGCATTTAGTCCACTAGTCCACTGATGAAGGTGATACGTATTTTTTTCTTTTAAAACTTGGGTGGCCAACAAAATAATAAGACTACTAATAATAATCCCAGTTCTTGTGTACGCAGCCCAAAAGAAGTTAGTGGGGTATGAACTCCCATTCACGCCGCAGACCGAGTAACAATGAACATGGTCAAGTCTTATTATCGGCCGGTCTCATCTCAGACTTAAAAAAGTTGTGGCGCAAGAGTGAAAAGCTCGACAGAAAAACAAAGCAACCGACATTGTATTGTGTACGCACATTTCTCGTACATATTCAAGATACGTTTACCAGGGTTCCTACACAAAATCATGAAATTTTTTCCATGAAATTTCAAGAATTTTCTACAATTCCTCCAGGACAAGTGTATAAAGTAATCATGGCAAAATACACATCAGATATTTTATTTTATTTAATGCAGGCTCCCAACTTCCCTACACCTGTAACTTTCAAAATTGTTTATTATTTTTTAATGTATTCCATGATGCAACGAGTTATTCAAATAATTGAAACATAACATAAGCTCATTTTCAAATAATAATTATTGAAATATGGGATTCCCCTTGCATAATGATGAATTAACGGCCAGGGGTTGGGCGTTGTGTATGTCCTAGATATACGTTAGTTTCTAAGTTGTGTGCAGATATAATATGTTGGCTTAGAAAGTGCACGTTAAATACCCCAACTCTCACTGTTTCTATTGTGCATGAGAGTTGACATTACGTAAATTACAAAACAATTTTTTTTTATAAAAAGGACAATAATCCAACCTGGTTTTATTTAATGAATGATTCAGTAGCTTGATAACAAATGTAATGCGATTTAAAAGGATTCAGACAACATAATAATTTCCTCAGATATCTTGGAAATTTCGACTACTGACTTACTCCTATTTCTTCCCGATTTACTGCTCTGTTAAAAAAAAGGGGGGAGGGAGCAATAAAATTTCCAGGACAGCCTAAAGAATTCCCGGAAAAGATTGAAAAAAATGAGAAATTCCATAACATTTCCAGCCCTGGAAGAAATATTTTAAAATTGGAGGTCTTCCAGGTATTCCATGATTCATAGGGACCCTAGTTTACGCAATGAACTCGTTCGTAGTACTCTGGCAAAAAGAAAGACCTTAAGGTGGGCGTATAGGGGAACGCGAGAAAAGATCAGTCAGTGGTTTTGAAGTTTTTATAGCAAAACCTTTTTGTCACAATAAATTAAATATTGTATTCAATTATAAAAATATTTTAATTTTCTTCACAGGGTGATATTAACAGTTGTTGAATATCTGTCAAGGATGGTATGGAATTTAATGTCAACTTTCTCTTCACTTAAAAAGTTTGTCATCCAACGCCGCTATGCTCATGACTTAATATTTAACAACTGTTGATATCACCATGTGAAGAAAATTAAACTATGCTTACACTGGAGCAATATTTTATTTATTTATACGAAAAAGGTTTTGATATAAAAACTGCAAAAACACACTGGTCTTTTCTCGCGTCCTCTTCTACCTCACTTTAAAAGCAATCACCTAGTTTAAATTAAAATTTAAGTTTATAGCCGAGAAGTAAATAATAGCCAAAATAATGTAGAAGACACTGCGAACTCTTAAGATACTGATACGGTAGGCCAGGGTACGATCTTGAACAGATGCGAGCTAAGAGGATTTTCAACAATATTGTGTGTTTCTCTACATTTTCCTCAAGTCATGTATGCATTTAATTCAAATAAACCCTCATAAAATTAAATCCACCCTCATCATATCCCCCTCACCACGTCTTACCACCCATCCAAATTATAAGCATTAAAATAGTGGAATTGGAATGAGTAAGACGGAAATATACACGCATTTACGCGGAGGAAGGGTGAGAAAACATTTAGGAAAAATGTCCTTCATGTCCCGACAACTTCGTCACCGGCACACCCAAACTAGACTGGTTTGAAGTTTAAATCACTTACCCACCGATGTGGGTATTTGGTTGCTAGTAATTTTGTTTTAAATTTATTTGCGATATTTAACGTGCACTCTTTGAACCAACTGATTATATCAGTACACAACTTATACACTTTAATCTAATACAAACACAACATCCAGTCCCCGACCGTTAATATACCACTCTAATAAGGGGAAACCCACGTTTCACCAATGATAAATTTTTCTGCCATGCCAAGAATAAAAAACGGGACCCTTAGCTCAGTAAACAAACATGCTACCGACTAAGCTGAGGTGTCGGTGCTAATAAAAGTAATCATAATAATTAATGTTCTACTCATCAACCGTCCAGAGCAGTAACATCGAATTTAATTTCCAAAAGTATAATTTTTTCCATCTTACAAATGTCGCTTGACCGTGTTTCACGACCGAGTCCATTTAGGAGCGAGAGAGAGAAAAAAAAAATCACGTGTTCGTGAACACGTCAAAAGACGCACAGTAGATAACAGGGTTTGTGGAGAAAACGAGGGAGGGGCGGGGAAAAGCATCGACCCTACGTCATTGTCGAGCGGCCCCAACCGACCCAGGGTCATCCTGGCAGCGATCTGTTTTCTCGGCGCGAGGTCAGCGCGGGCGACAGGTGAGGGGCATCAGAAAGGCCCATCTCGACACACACACACACACACACACACACACACACATACCCTCTCTCTCTAGACACCTGAGAACACGGCTACCCGAACATCGAAGAAAAGGAACACGGAAAACCGCCTCAACACTTAATGAGACGCGTTGCGGCCGTTCAGAAATACAGCGTTATTTAATAATAATTGGTTATTGGATTTAGTGGTTGCATGGTCTAAGGCATCAACTTTGTGTTAAGACTAGACTGCCAATGACAGGGAGATCAGTGTTCGAATTCCAATCGGGTGTACTGAGGATGATTTTTCCAAAATTAGTATCCACTTTCCCTCCAAGCAATTGCGGATACACTTCCTCTAAAATCTACCTTCCTCATTCTATCTCACTATCTTAATTTTTACACATGCATATATCTTCAACCAAAGTATAATACAAGGGTGAGGTACGGTTTAGCGGGTTCAACCACCATCCCCCACCACCTAGATACCAATTTTATTTAATATATTTTTATTTGATAAGAATAAAGAAAAAGTAGCCCTTTTATACAAACACAATAGTAATACTTATGTTTACTATTATTTTGATATCACCATTTTTATACTAGTAAAAGACAAAACAGTAGTCTGGAAAGTGGAGAGTAGGGTAGTGTTGTTCAACCTTCCCCTCTACATGGTGTCTACTAAACTTGACCAATGAAATCCCTGATTTCCCCTGATCATTTCCTAAAATTCCCGACAAAAAAAGTATGTCACTTCCTTCTAACCCCCCCCCCTTCCCCACGCCTCCACCCTTGTTTTTCTATTAATCTTTTTTTAAATAATAATAAGTTTTAAAATTGTTTCTAGGAATTAAAAATATATTACACAGCTACAAACAAAAAAGTGACATTATAATTTACTGATTATTGTATTTCATATTTTGAGTAAAATATCATTTTCCCGGACTTTTATTACGATTTATCAAATTCCCGACTTATTCCCGATCACTTCAAATTCCCGGCTAATTCCCGTTTTCCCTGGATGGTAGACACACTGCCTCTACCACCCTCCTGAAAATTGACTTTTTTTTTAATGTATACTTACATATTCACAGTTTAAATAATATCAAAATAAAAGCACATTCAATCTCTTTGATTGGTAGCTATCATGATTATGTTTTTAAGTAGACTGTATATTATTGTTCAAAAGAATCTTAACCCAAACTAAGGGACTGGAACTACACAGAAAATTCAAAATCCTTCATGTTCTACCCGATTATATATTAGGACTAATTAATTTGGACATGACCGATATTTGAACTGGCAAAAGCTACTAGATTATTATTATTATTATTATTATTACTATCACCGCGTCTTACTACCCGTTCGGGTTATAAGCACTTACGTTAATGTGTAATGGTAGGGTGATTGTGAGATGAAATGTAGGAACTACAGTTCAAAGCGGAATCCGAACCACGGCGGAGGCCTGGTATTCCACACATTCATAAGTTGTGATCAATACACGTCTTGTCAAAGGTGAAGGAAGGGTTTGGCAATCAGATAAATCTGTGCCGGAACCCAGGATTGAACCCCGCACCCTCAGCACAGAAGAATAGCTACTAGCTGGTGAGTCAATGCAGTGAGGCGTAGTGCCTAAGCGGTCTTGACTAGAGCATGGGACCGAAAATGAAATAATATGTATATTTCAAATAATTAAAATGTAAGGCTGCAGTACTATTCAGATAAAAAGTCCCTAGATATTTTAACTTTGATGATATTTAGTCAGGGTTGCCATTATTTTCATAATTAAATAATCCCTGTGTTTTCCAGAAGGGATTTCCAATTTTCTACACAATCGAGAGAATAGTATTAATATTTAGCAATTTTCAATTTTTATAAGAGCCAAGCGTGAGGTCATGATAATGGTGTTTAGAACAGAATAATTTGAACTTTTATGTGGAAATATTTGGTCGCTATACAGTCCAATGTTTAAGGTGGATATGTATGGTAGACAAGAAAAGACCAGTGTTTTTGCAGTTTAACAAAATACTTCTTTGACCAAAATAAATTAAATAATGCGTCTGTAGAAACATAGTTTAGTTTTCTTCGCGTGGTGATATTAACAGTTATTGGATATATGTCATAACTCAAGAGCAAAGCGGCATTAGAAGACAAACTTTTTAAATAGAGAAAAAGTTGTCATTAAATTCCAGTACACCCTTGACAGATATTCAACAAAATGTTATGACGCGAAGAAAATTAAATTCTGTGATTATATAGAAGCAATATTTGATTTACTTTGACCGTAAAAATGTTTTGCTATGAAAACTGAAAAAAACAACAAAAAACTGGTCTTTCCTCGCATTCCATACATTCCCACCTTACGGGAGATAAACTTGTTAGAATCAGCGTGATTAGTTCTTCAGTTCACTCCTTCTTTAATGCAAACACGCACTATTTAAAACTTGCAGTTAAAATATTTCCCAGACACAAAACATTCGCTGTGTTTTCGCAGCTCTCCCGGCTTATTAGTTGTGTGGCAGCCCTGTTATTAGGCCCTAACACATTTGAAAGCTTGAACTAATTTATAAACATACATTTTCGTCACACTAGTTCTAGTTTTCGAAATGTAAATGCTTTTTAAACATTTGAATATATTGGGTTTTTTTCAGTTACCATAAATACAACTCTGATTATCTTTCAGAGTATGTAGTATATAGTATTCATAAACTGTCTTACCTTTAGCCAGTTGGGGGCCAACGTCGGGGTGGGGAGTTCAATGGGGGAAAATAGTTATTTGTTGATACATTTGCATAGTTATTGGTATGGTAGTTTTAGTTTATATCAAATCTAAGCAATACATTTTTTGAGCTTATTTGTTTCATTTGTTTTAATATACAATTTTGTACCTGGGAAAAAATTAAAAAGTTTTGTTGTTGTTTTAAGTATGGGTATAGATGTCGCTTTGTGTACAAACTACAATTGGCGCAACCAAACGCATTCTGCAGTGAAAGTATATGCCAGTTTTGGTAGGAAGAACAGTAGAAGTTAGTAACTAAAGTTACTAAAACAATTTAATATATTCGTACATCAAGTCGTGTTATCAGTGTTGGCCACAAAGAAATATGTTTGAATTTTCTCTACCGTTTTCTCAACCAAAATCAGAGTATAGTCAGCAATTGTTTGGTGTGGAGGACTTAGTCACATCCTATTAGTCTTCAGTAAAGTTAGAAATGCTTCCTATTATAGTATTTTAGTTTCTAAGCGCATAAATTATTTCCCCTTTCCCCTGTCGAATGCTTGATGACATTCCTAGCATTATTACCTCAGTAATATATCCGTTAGAGTACCTGCTGTTTTAATTTTTGCATATATATTATTTAAGTTTAAGAAATGTTTTTACTCTGGTACTTTTAAAAAGCGTTACCAGCGAAATAACCTCTTATGATAGGAAGAGAATAAGTAGTTATTAGAAAATACAGGAGCATTCGCCTAGAAAGAGGAAGGCAAATATCCTCCCAAATGCATCCGGACTAAATTACAAATCGAGTCTTGGGACCAGAGTCATAGTCAGACTTGGTGCGTCTCGATACCTACCTAGGCCAGTTTAGGTAGATGTCGCCTTGTATTTGGTTTCGAGCCGCACTTAAGACGCACTAGACTGACCATGAATCTGGCCCTTGGTCTCCCTGGCTTCATAATAGGGCGAGTCACAATGACGCTGAGCTAGCTCTGCCTGTTTGGATAGCCAGCTGTCTATCGCAGTAATAAAACCCCGTCAAAAATGTATAGCCAAGACCGTTCGACGCATCAGCCTGTAGGTGCTTCCGATTCCCGAAGACATGTGGGGTTACAGGAAGAGCGTGCCGGGGCGACGCTGTACAGAACACAGGCCGTCCTGCATACTTGTAAATATGCACACTTACTTGGTTGGTTGCGCGCGCCATCGCGGGGGGTCTCGCGCCAGATCGAGTCATCCAGTCAACGCGACGAGTAGTTTAAGAAAAAGATTGGATACTACGGATAGTCTCAATCCCCAAGGATACACTCTAGATCAACCATCCCCCCACCCCTCTTTATCTATAGAATTGCAAGTGTCGATTAAGAGTTGATACACTTCCGTTCAACTGTAACATGTACAGGTCTTGAGAAAAGTGGTATTAGTACGCGGAGACTGGGTCATCGCCGATAAGAATCTCGTGACGCGATGCGGTCGTTCCAACGGAAGAGACCCTCACGGATAGGGAATGTATCGGCATCGGTGATCGACCCACGGACCTCTCCAAGTACCGACATCACCGTCACCCCACGGGAGCCGAACCACCTTCGCCAACTCATTCGAGACGATCGCTCTTGGAGCATGCATGCTCCGCCACCGACAGCCTCCGCGGAGGCACTAATACCCCAAGCCCCCAGTGGGGGGGAGGGGAACCCTTCCTTATCCACGTCGACTTTTCGGCAAGCATTTCTATTCTAACCGCCATCTCCGGCCAAGCCAGCACGACGGTAAAAATAAGGCTAATGTCCAAAGTTAAACACTCTAGGAGCCGTCACGTGGTGTCGGTCATCTCGTTAATAATAAACCTTACCTTCGCCTATAAGCGGAGTAGTGGGCAGTTTCGAACTTGCACTAGCGCCCTACAATTAAACTGTACCGGTGTAATTATAGCTAAAGTTTATACATTTCTCACTATGGAAGGCTTATGACGGTGGCGCAGCGCTTCATTTAGAAACAACGGACAGACAACACTGCCTGACGTTTCAGCTATACGACTTCTAACAACTACCTCTTTCGCTGAAAGACATACAGCTTCAACCAGTGGGTTAGTTTGAATAACAAAGATACTAAGGTGCATTCAATTAACTATACAACCCATAACAATTATCATCCTTTTCCTAAAATGTTCAGTCTAACATTTATAAGGCAGGGCTTTTATCTGACAACTAGTAAAGTTACTATTTTCACGTATTCATACGTCAAGACATGTGCTCATGAGCTGTCGTTTTTAATAGATATAATCAATACCTATAAAATTATATTAATAAAATAGTGACATGTTATCAGGTTGACCCCCAAAGAATTAAGTGCCAGATGTGCTTAATTTATTTAATCTAATAGAAAATTAAAGGTTGCTTCAATTCATATTAATCCAATATTTGTATTGCATTAAAAGAAGCCCACTTAATTTATCACCCCTAATAGAAATTTCAAAATTGAGATAATTACATTGATTAACATATCAACCAGCAGCCGGTGATTACGTGGTCTAAGGTGTCAGGCTCAAAATAGGATGGATACTCAATGACGGGAAGGTTGAGGTTAAAATCTCGGTTGGTTATATTAGAAGGTGGCTATCCACGTGGGATTTTTCGCTGGTTTTTTCGTTTTATTTCTATGCGAATACGAGTTCAGATTCCAAACATTAAGCCATCAGATTCCTTGTATAAAGAATAATATTTAGCACCGCGTCTTACTACCCGTTCAGGTTATACGCTTAAGTACTAATTACGCTAATGGGTTAGTAATTAAAAAGGTTGAATATAGAGTAAGTTAACCCACATTTGCGTGGAGATATTTGAACCTTGATCTCCCCGTTCTCGGTAGTATAGCTTAACACGAAACTAACGCGTTAGCTAGCTACGGCACCGAGGTGGGTTTGTGTAAATAAGGTATAAAATAAAAACACAAAACAATAGCTACATATTTGTAATCAGCTCCGAGCTATCGAAATGTCTATAACGTTGCTGATGCTTCGAAATATCGTAGCTAACAAAGTTGGCCACATGTAGGCTTATGGTTTCCCAAACGATCGCTATGAGGATAATACGTTTTCACACATATGTACATTTAACACATATTATGAACAAATCGAAGGGCCCTACGCTTTCATGTGTAGTAGAGTTCTGGTAGGAAGTATTATATTTCAGTTAAATAAGTTGGTGAAATTTCTCTCATATAGACATATGTCAAGTCACGTGATCTGCAACTGTTAATGTTAATATCTATAAAATAATACTAATAATATAGTAAGATAAGTAGGGACGTACGTAAAGCACTCCCACCACACAGAAATAAAGCAAAGATACGAGAAATAAATTAATTTGATCAAATATTCACAGCTATCTAACAGAACGGGGAAGACGGTGGGAAGGCCAAGTGTTTGCAGACAGGAACCAACTCTCTAAAGAGTCTCGACCTATGATAAGAACCAGAAGCGTCCAGCAAGCCATGGCGGTAGTTAGGAAAATAAATAAACTAACCTATTATACAATTACCTTTCGGTGAGAGGCCGAAAGTCAAGAGCACATCCTTGTGGATCGGCATGTGTTGCCATAAATAATAACTCCAGGAAAGTTCTGCCGATAAGTGCCACTCTACATTGGAGCAAATTGCAGGCTGGAGGCTGCAGGGAGATTCTTCCAACCATAGCCACAGCTTCAACGCCAGACGTGCGCCATGTTCCACTGAGATTATTTTGTTATCAACATTACTTCATTTACTCCCCTCGATACCCTTCTCCAAAGATATTCACCAAAACAAAGTAAAAAAAACCTAGACGCATAGTCGGTAATTTATTTGATAACAGACCCATTTGTAAAGGGATATTTCAAGTGCACCCTAATACAACACCATTTATAAGATAACTTAACCTAGAACAATAAACATAGCGCTAAACACACTAGGTATTAGGATGGACCATTAAATATAAATCTACATCTTTTATACCCAACTTAGGATCAAAGCAAGTGGCTCTTATACCTGGGGCCTTCTGGAGGAGGGTGAAACTTTCTTTCATATGCCTTTCAGTGAGGTTCATTTATTATCCAAATGAACTTTAAAGTCAGGAACTTGGAATGTATGAGGCAATGTCTCTACTCACGTTTCGATGTCGTCATTTCAAATCAATTAAATATGATTAATGTAAAAGGCTTTGTTTATTTGATAATTTCCAATTAATCATATGATTTGTTTTAAAATAAAGTCTAATAAAAGCCATACGGTGTCTGTCCAAATTTTTTCTAACTTTTCGATAAGGAATAAACATGAAACTTTGCACACTGATTAATAATTGATGTAGTTTACCCCAAGGTGAGGATTCAACACCCCGCCGTCACGTAGAGTTATAGATCTAGTTTTATCAATGGACCATGCCATCTTTTTTAAAACATTCCAAAACTTGAAAAGAGTAGATCCTGATAACATGGCAGAACCATGGACACTAATCACACTACCTTTTGTTTTGAAAAATATAAATATTTTCTTTCAATACCAATTCGACTACTTATATATTGGCCCTTGGGATGAAAAACGTTGGCCTACCCTGACTTAATCTATGAAATTAAGAGCTAGAAAAGTGTATTAAATGCCGTACTCACCTCATTACACACTATTTATTTCAGGTCTATTGTAATTTCATCCTCCCATCTGCGTCTAGGTCTTCCCAATGGTCTCGCCCCAATGGCTTTGTGAGTCAATCTACTGAACACGGCTCTAGATAATTTCATTCGCGCTAAATGTCCTGCCCACCGTAATCTACGAGACTTGACTATCCTAACAATGACTTGTGATGATTACAGGATATGTAACTCATCATTATGTAACATCCCTCACTCCCCAGTAGCCGTATACCTTTAAGGAGAAAATATTTTCCTAAGAACCATGTTTTCGTAAGCCCTAATCCCCCCCGTGTAAAGTAAGAGACCATGTTTTACACCCATAGAGAACCGGTATTATTATTATTATTATTATTATTATTATTATTTTGTATATTCTGAGTTTTACATTCCTTTAAAGCAGGCGAGATGTGAACAACTTACTGACCTAGTAATAGCATGCATTTCCAGACTATATTATTTTCTTAATTTCCCCTCTAATATAATTATTGCTGTTTAGAATTGTTCTTAAATATTTAATTATATTTCAAAATGTAACCAAGCTTCATTAAACTGAGTGAAATTTCTTGAACTTAAATAGATGAATCTCGAACTATATGCCAAAAATTACTGTATCATTAAATAAAATAAGAAAATGTAATAGAAATGTATTATAAGTTACAACTAAATAAAATTAAAGTAACAGGAAATATGAATCTAAATTAAATCAACAAACTCTGAACTAAGTTATAATCAATTATGATAGTCCAAAAGTTACTTTGTTTTTGGTAGCACTCTGTTTTACTACCCGTTCGGGTTACACGCGTATGTACTAATTATGCTAATGTGTTAAGGATGAGAAAGGTTGAATTCAAAGTAAGTGTATCCGCATTTGCATGATGGAGTGGAAAACCATTTAGAAAAAAAATCACCCTCAGTACACCTGAACAGGATTAGAACTACGATTTCTCCGTCATCGGCAGACCAGAATATTGCGAGTGTGAGACCTTAGACCAGGCATGTCAAACTCGCGGCCCTATGCACGAGTCTTTACGGCCCGCGGTCCTGATGATGAATATGTACTACTTCTTCGACAAGGATCAATGCCAAAAAACGGATGAACTAGCGCACCAAAACTGTGTTATATTTGGAAGCACATACGTATGTTAACAGGTTTTGGCTCTCTGGCACATATTTGTCAACAATTATGAAAGTGACTTGGGCATTAGATTTCAAACCCGATAATAAAACCATTCTCGCAACTATATAGGGTTTCAAAGTTTTGGTAAGAAAATATGGGGTTAATTTTATTTTTGTAATAATAAGACAACAAGTTGGAGTTATTTCTACTTGAGATAATTAAAATACAGATTTTTTTAATATAGCCCCCTTGGTATTTTTTAATTTTCAAAATGGCCCTTATGATCAAACAAGTTTGACACCCCTGCCTTAGACCATCTCTAATTCCATGTATTCTTACGCCAAGCATTTCTGTACCTGTCATATGTAACATTTGGTGACAGCTTTGACCACTGTGAGACAAATAACGTCAAAGTTACCATTTTTATGTATTGTACCAATATTTATTTTTACATAATTTTATAAAACTACGCAACTAGCTCACCATTTATGTTCAAACTTGTATATTAATTACCAATAATGTGAATTGAAACAATTATGATAATTTATGAATATGTGTATTAATTTGTTTAAAATGTGGGTTTTATCATTTAAAAGTGGCAAGTACAATGGATGCGAGACATTTTTAATACCTATAAGATTTTTAAATTAGGGAATGTAAATGACCCACTTACACCAAAGGGGGTAACAAGCACGTTCATCTCAAATCTTTTTGAAAATTGGATGTCCCTAAATGCTATTTGAAGTGGTATATATCCGAGGCAATTTTTGAAATTGGGGTGTCCCAAATAAGGTATTTAAAGTGGCCCTCCATTAAAAATGTGTTGAGAATTGGATACCTCTATAAGCTGAATGAATTTGTTCTCCTCTTGCAAATTTTTGAAAATGTGATGGTTATAGCCTCTAAAAGTTATTTGGGGTTTGTTTTAAATAGTAACTAAGAGTTCAGTGCGCACTTCTCCCACACACAACAATGATTTGTTTGTGCACTACAAGTCTTACTGCTTGTGCTAGCTATCCGCAGCTTAATTACTATTTTAAGGGCACACGACGTGGAGGTTGTAAAACAAACGAGAAGCCCAAGACGTTATTTATATTTAATACATACAGTCGAAAATAAATATATAAAACACAGAAAGTTCTTAAGAAAGTCAGAAAGATGATGCACAATCTCGACAGTTGACGTTAAAAGTCAGTTGTCAGTACTGAGCAAGCAACACCGTCCAACTTGTCTTATTATCAAATTGTAATTGATCCTGTCAGCCGACAGTTGATAGGCTGTAGGTCAAAATAAAAAAACTTTGGAAATAGTCATATTCTGTATCAACATTCCAATTACAGCTTTCCAATAAATATATAAAGGTTATGAAATCAAATTTTTATTTGATTCTGCCAGCCGACAGCTGATTGGCTGTAGGTCAAAATAAAGTGCTGGTGAAACTGCCATCTTCTGTACCAGCCTACCATTACAGCGTTCACATAAATTTAAGAATTTCGATTACTTATAAGTTTCAACATATTTTGACCCGAGGTCAAAGACAAATAATATACCCAGACACTCAACCTCCAGGTAAAATGGTTGCGCTCCTTTTGGCGGCTTGAGTCCTTCAACACTAGGATTGCTACGGTTAGTCCTATCATGACCCAGCAGTGACACTAGCGAGGGCCAGTGTTGAAGGACTCAAGCTGAAAAAAGGAGCGCAGCAAAACCCCGTAATGTTGAGAGTCTGTATCTTACTGTGTTTGAGGTCAACATTCAGCTTCATGTTCAAGAATATCAGAGTGTGTAATAAACCTAGTGTGATAAAAAAATATTTGGGAGGGGACTCTTTCCAGGTGGTAATAATGCCCCCCCCCCC
>CABFVX010003020.1:30955-63656 GCA_902151425.1 Timema shepardi | reverse complement strand
GTCCCTCTAGACGCGGCTCTGACCCAGTGGCGTAAATCCTGTGATAAAATAATTTTAGCATATAAACTTTAGCCAATACAACATTAATTTTTACGCTTATGAACTTATGCAATTGTGTTTAGAGAGTATATATTAAAAAAAATACTAAAGATGCAATTTGGAATACTTTAATTTCAAATGCCTAAATTGATCAGTAGTTATCAACGAAATATAGGACAGTCAATTATGAAAATTAAAGAACACGAAAGCTAGGTTTACTTATTTCTCAACTTCCCATACAAACACAAAAGAAATCATTTCACGGTGATGAAAATGTTTCATCTCTCGTAGCTACCTGTCGGCGGTACAGAGGCTAGGTTGCTGACTGCCGTCACGAGGTGGTTGCCATGTCGATGTAAGCTCGTCGTCATGGCAACCAGACGACTCACCTGAGTGTCCGGCCAATCAATATCGCGAGCTGCCGGTGACGCACAAACACCCATTCCCTACTTCCCTCCCAACACTAACAAACTTTTCAAGGTCACAGGACCTGGCCACGTGGTGGGGGGCACACACGTGATCTCCAAGATGCAAAACTCCACCCCCTTTTTTGTTTCATACCACCCCGACCTTCATTCTTCGCCTTATCTATTGACCTTGACGATATGAAATTGCAGACACACCGCAACACACCTTTTTTTTTAAAGAATGACTCAAGACTATAGATAATAAGATGACTTCAACCAGCTGATCGTTCTTAAAAAAATCAAAGCCATTTTCGACCATGAACTTCTCGTCCAAACAACTAATATACTAACCAAACAAGATATGTTGGTATTTAATGGTTTTATTAGTCACCGGAGGTCAGGATCAAGGATTGTAAGTTACTTAACGCCATCATTGGGTGCAAAAGATTATGTCAAGATAGAATTTATTGAGCGAATAGATTTAAGGTGGGGATGTAGGTGGCGGGAGAAAAGATCGATCAGTGTATTTTGCAGGTTTTTTAATATCAAAATGTGTTTGGTCAAAATAAATCTAATATTTCTCCAGTAAAAACATGACGTTTGATTTTCTTCACATGTTGATACCAACAGTTCTTGAATATCTGTCAAGGGTATCCTGGAATTTAATGACAACTTTTTCCCTTCGTTTAAAACGTTTATCATCTAATGCCGCTATTTTCATGAGATATTCAAAAACTGTTGACATCACCATGAGAAGGAAATTAAACTTTGTTTCTACTGAAGAAATATTTGATTAATTTTGACAAAAAAAAATGCTATAAAAAAGTGCAAAAATTGCCTTTTTTTCGCGTTCTCAAACTCCCACCCACCATAAAATATTCCCCCTGTTGACATTATACATCACACACGTCTTAAATATGAAACAATTGGCAAAAAATTAGACTTATGAATATGTGTTTTCAAGGTGGATCAGTGTTACCAGATAAGAGATCTGAAAGTGGACAAATTTACCAGCAAATTAAAATTTTAAAAAGTTGAGTTCTTTTCCACAAAGTTCAACGGAATTAGACAATTGGGAAATCCCAAGAGGAGATAAGGAATTCATACATTTTAAAGAAAGTGATAAAAAGTCAAACAATACCCCATTAAAATACCAGTTACCTTAAAAACATAAAATTTTAATCTTCCTCCTTCCAAAGGGCTAACAATTATTACGATTATTTCCAATGAAACAAAAATTTAAAGGGGGAGCGGGGGGAGGGGAAGGAGTGTTTGTCAAACTTGCCTTATCTCCCGAAGCCATAAAATATATCAGGATTAAATTACAAAAACATTGATTAAGAATTCCTATAAATACATTTTAATCAATAAAAATTTGTTGATTTTTTTTTAAAGGGGAAACATGTTTTGTACCAATTTGTCTGCCAACATACATAGATCAACTATTTTAGCAAGATTTTGGTGGAAATGAGCTTTTTATAAAATACATTTGATTTTTCTGCCAACAATGATAACATTTTACCTTATTATTAGTGTTACTTTATAGAAATTGATAATATAATATATAAAATGTGAAAGTTGCCGATCACATGACATAATATGTACATTTTATATGGACATTTTTAGTATGTAAAAAAAAGGGTCCCTTCATATCTTACTCAGACTATACACATTAACAAACAAAACACTAGCTACAAGATAAATAAAATATTTATTACAATCTGGCAAATGTGGTCTTACCTCAAAGCTGAGGGTTACAATGGCCACGCAAAGGAACAATCTGAAACAAAAAAAATAAGTATACAGGGGTTTGCAAACTCTAGCATTTAAAAGGCTAGAATAAAATCTAAAACCAAACCCAGTTTATATTACGCCGAAGCTATAGTTGTTTAACTTTTTATGTTTTAAAAATTCTCCGACTTTTCCAGTTTTTCTAGACCACAAGAAATATGCATTCTCCCGGCATTATATGCAATGTATGGCTAAAAAACTCATAATATTATTGTCACTATTTTCTGTATTATTGACACATAAATTATTAGACCAATTTGTTAGAGAGCTTCGCAAAATCACATGAACTGGAGGTGTAATAGTTTGTACTGGGTTCTGCATACTCTTCAACCTCGTATTTCAAAAAATATTGCAAACATAGGCAATCGTAAATATTGATCCCTGCGGTTTTGATAAGTAGACAGGGTATGAAGTTTAACTGGATTGCATAAGTTCCCAGGGGAATGTTTGCTCCTGCGATTTGGATAAGTAGACACGCTATGAAGTTTAAGTGGATTGCATAAGTTCCCAGTGAGTATTTACTCCTTCGGTGTGGATAAGTCAACAAGTTATGAAGTTGAACTTGCTTAAATAAGTTCCCAAGAGAATGTTTGCCCATGCGATTTGGATAAGGTAGAACAAACTATGAAGTTGAAGTGGATTGCATAAGAGCCCAGGAGAATGTTTGTCCCTGAAGTTTGGATAAGTCGACAAGCTACTAAATTATTATTATTATTATTATTATTATTATTAGCACCGCGTCTTACTATCCGTTCGGATTATACGCACTTACGCTTATGTGTAATGGTAGGTGTGATTGTGAGATGAAATGGAGGACCTACAGTTTAACGTGGAATCCGAACCACGGTGGAGGACTGGCAATCCCCACATTCACAAGATGTCTTGTCAGAGGTGAAGGAAGGGTTTGGTAATCAGATAAATCCATGTCGGGACCGAGAGCTACTAAATTGAACTAAAGTGCAGAAGTTCCCGGGGGGAAATGTTTGCCCCAGCGATTTAGATACGTAGACAAGCTATGAAGATGAAGTATTTTGCACAAGTTCCCAGGGAAATGTTTGCCCCAGAGATTTAGGTATGTAGACAAGCCATGGAGTATAAGTATCTTGCATAAATTCCCAGGAGAGTGTTTACCCCGCGATTTAGAAAAGTAGACAAGCTTTGAAGTTGAAATGGTTTGCATGTGCTAATAAATCGATGTTTGTTATTACAATCTTCTAAATTAGTAGAACCACTCATCCACATAGTTAAATAAAAAGATACAGATAAACTTTAATGTTAATTAAGTTTTGTGTGTGTACATCCAATTTCCTATTTTGTGCATATCTGTGAATAGTAACAGTAATACATTTTAGTATAAATTAAATGCATATTTTAAAAGAAGTTGTGTAGCAAATACAATAGATGATAATCATCAATAAATGGTAATTTAAGTAAAAATTGTTTCTACACCGCACCTCACAACCCGTTCGAGTCATGCAGATAAATTAATTACGCCAATTTAATAGTGATTAGGAAGAGGAAAAACGGAAGAAAAACTACCCTCAACACAACTGGTTTGAACTCCACCCTCCCTGCCACCGGAAAACAAAGGCCTGTAGTTTCAAATTCTTCAGAGAACGAAATTAATTCATCAAAGAATATCAACACATGGGTTGAAAATCAATGTAATTACGGCAATGTACCTATGGAGAGGATCACATTTCAATAAATTTAAATTAGTTTCAAAATGACACCGGAATCGAGCCCGGGACCTTTAACTTAACACACCAATGCTCTACCAATGAGCTATCCAGTATTAGTCCCATGTTCGGGGTCATTCTTCATTCATATTTTAAGGCTGAGTATTTGATGGACGTATGGGAATTTAATTGAAATTATTATGTGTTGATATTAATTGAAATTCCTATTTAAAATGTACAATCTTTTGTTGTATACTTGGAAGCATAACAGCCCTCCTGAGTAGTAGATGGCTGTGCTATCAGATAGCTCATCATGCTATTGGTCGCTCATATATATCTAAAAGTTCCACACGTCCATCACTAACTCAAGAGTACCTTTTGTTTATTTTTGCACCGCGTCTTATTACCAGTCCGGGTTATACGCTTGATTCTATTTTAAAGGTCAGTGATGAAAACTAATATATAACGAGTCTTATAAGTATATTTATTTGGAAATATTGTTCCCGGATTTATTTCAAATTGTAGAAACGTTTTTTCATAACGATATTATTTCAAACCATTTGTATTGGGAATGTCAATTAAGACGGATTTACTAGCTTACTATCTGGATTGTTACTAGTCCTATGATTAGTTATAAGATGACAGTAATTATTCTTGCTATCAGCAAGTAAATTATATAATCCAAGATAATCGGATGAGTAAGCTGGATTTTAAGGAGGAAGGGAAGCCACAACTTTAAAAAACTTTTATTAAGATAGGGCCTATAGATAAAACTCATTGAATAAGACAAGCATGTTTGAGCTCACCTACAGTTCAATTTTCATAGAAAGGACCTTTTAAAAATGCAACAAAAAAGTTTCCGTAGACGACAATATTTTACTATATTATTGTTATTTTATTGGATTGATAATAGCCATCAAAAGTGACAAGATACAGATCATACGACAAGTATGAATACGTGAAAGTAGATCTAGTAATTTTTTCAGCAGTCAGATGACACACATCCTATGAATATTGGGTTTTATTCCTGTCAGGCAGTGATCGTTACACTTTAACAAAAATTACTATAATTAATTATTTCAAGTAGAAAGTGTAGCTTATAATTTGATCGAACTTTGAATGAGTCATACACATTTAATATTATAATCTCAAAGCATCAGATTATAAAAACTTTCACAAGGGAGAGGGGGGAGACCAATATCATTTTCTAACTTATAATTGGATCCACGCGTCAAACAGATAAACTTTTGGTCGCATGAGCTCAAATTTGAATGTATTCATAATTGTAATAAAGTTGGGAATTAGTCGTTTGTATGAAGCTATGTAACGTTGATTATTTTACAGAATGAGTAAATAAAACTTACCTTGTGGCATTAGCATAGATGAACAAAAGGCTGATTTTTTTTTTCCACACTCCACGTCTTACTACCCGTTCAGGTTATAAGCCATCCACATGGTTACATTAATGGGGTAGGAATTATGAAGATATAATTTAGATAAAGTGTACCAATAGTTGCGTGAAGGGAGAGTGGGACATAATTTGGGAAAGTATAGATCAATACGCTCAGCAGGTGGAAGAACCCCAGCCTCCCATCACCGGTAAACAAGACTAAACTAACGCCTTAAGTAATTATGACCTCCTTTGTAGGTAAGAAAAACATGTAAACATTGTTCGAGATCAGAATAATGTATTATCCGGTGATGAAATTTATAAGGCAATGAATGAACTTCTAGAGAAATGTATGTGATAAATATCAGTCTCAATTTCTTCAAAGGCATACACAACTGTGAAATACAACTCTTAGAAATCTGGGGAGTGAATAGCAGGATTGTGTGACACAAAGAGCGGAAGGACACTTGAGTGTGTTGATGGAATATGTTGCATCACGGTTATATCGATTCTATTAAGTGCCTTAGTCCTTTGTGGCAAGGAGTTAAATAAATAAAAAAACTCCAAACTCTTGCTAAGCAAATTCGCTGTCAGGTCAAATGGGTGTTCAAGTGCGACTTTGTTTATACGGTTAAATACAATGCCAAGAGAGAGGCTTGATACGATTAAATACAATGCTAAAAGAGGATTGATACGATTAAATACAATGCCAAGAGAGAGGCTTGATACGATTAAATGCAATGCTAAAAGAGGATCGGTACGATTAAATACAATGCCAAGAGAGAGGCTTGATACTATTAAATACAATGCTAAAAGAGGTTTGATACGATTAAATACAATGCTGAAAGAGGATTGATACGATTAAATACAATGCCAAAAGAGAGGCTTGAAACGATAAAATACAATGCCAAGAGAGGTTTGATATGATTAAATACAATGCCAAGAGAGGCTTGATACGATTAAATACAATGCCAAGAGAGGCTTGATACGGTTAAATAAAATGCCAAGAAAGTCTTGATACGGTTAAATAAAATGCCAAGAAAGGGTTGATGCGGTTAAATACCATGTAAGAAAGGGTTGATACGGTTAAATACAATCCCACGAGAGGCTTGATACGGTTAAATACAATGCCAAGAGAGGCTTGATACGGTTAAATACAATGCCAAGAGAGGCTTGATACGGTTAAATACAATGCCAAGAGAGGCTTGATACGGTTAAATACAATGCCAAGAGAGGCTTGATACGGTTAAATACACCTCCAAGAGAAAATTGATCCGGTTAAATACAACGCCAAGGTATAGTTTGATTTCATTATTTTGTTCCCTACAATGTAGGAGTATAATAAAATGATACCCGCCTCGGTGGCGTAGCTGGCTAACGCGCTAGTCGTGTTGAGCTTGACTGCTGAGGACGGGGAGATCGAGGTTCGAATCTCGGTCGGGTGAGCTGGGGGTGGTTTTTCCTTAATGGTTTTCCACTCTCCCTCCACGCAAATGAGGGTACACTTCCTCTAATTCAACCTTCCCAATTCCTAATCCATTAGCATAATTAGTACTTAAAGCGTATAGCCCGAACGGGTAGTAAGACGCGGTGCTAAAATAATAATAAAATGATACATCAGTTTTTTATCAAAGAATCGGACTAAACACACTTTTTGAGAAGAGTAATTAATAAGAAAAAGTAAAACTTTGATGGACAACATTCAAAAGGCATTTTAATTCAACACTCCCCTTACATCGTCAGAGGCTTGTCGGAGACACGTGAGGGTTGTTGCGGTCTGTTCGTTGATGATAAAACGAGGATTAACTAACTTAAGGCGGGTCACCACACGTTCCCTAAACAATACGTTTCATAGTGCACGATAGAAATAAAAGCGTTCAGCAAGAAAAATGTTTTAAATTTATTTTAACTAAGGAAGATACATTTCTTTTATATATATAATCAAACTTAAATGTTATTTTTGCAAGAATATCTGGTAGTATAAGTGCAACTAGCTTTGGTACAGTCAAATTTTTAAAGGAAGACAGCAAGAAAAGTTACTAGAACTAATTTTATAAGTTCCGTTAAGTAAAGTGATATACAAATGTCACTTTTTATAGATATTTATAGATAAGCTACATGTAAAATAACACTAATAATAAAGTAAAATGTTATCAATTTTGTCTGAAAAAAGGATGTTAGTTTTTATAAAAGGCCCTTCCTATGAAAGTTTTATTGTAGTTTTGCCCTTTTCTACCGGTTGACAAATTACTAAAAACTGTTCCATATCTATCCGCCTGGCAAAATTTGTATCTCAATTTGACAGTAGATGTACAGCTTGATTTATATAGGAAGGAACTTTTTTTTAACTGTAATTAAAGTTACTAAAACAATTTTCATGTCTATTTTAGGTCAGTCAAATCACAAATGTTAATTTAGAATACTTTTTCAAAAGCGATTTATGCAAGTGAATATTTCAGCGCCTGGAAATGTATTTTATAGGCCTAATTAAGTCTCCTGTACTCGATATAGGCTTTCGCTAGATGTGAAAACTAAATTTCGACTCCCCCTAGATTAGAAAAAGTTTCTTTAATCCTAATGGCTACTAAACATCAACATTCTTATAAGTTCTATATTCAGTATTTATTGTTTTAGCTACCATAAAACCAACCTTGTGGAACAATCTAATATAAGCAGAATGCTATATTTAGACAATGAGTTTTGTTAACGCCGAGATTTTAAAAAAATATTTTACGTTAGTTAATATTTTTAAGTGCAGAGTAAAGTATTTAAATTGTATTTTCCTTATTTTTGATTAAATTCCCTGAAAACTTCCAGATGTAAAAAACAAAAAAAAAAACATGTTTCCCCTGTCTGTAGCCATCATGTATTAATATTAGAAGTATGAAAGTAGAGTAAGATATGCACCAACATTTGTTTAGAAAGGGTGATATAGGGAGTGGATGAAGAACCGGGACCGTTGATAAAACCAACCTCACCGTCACCGGTTCGATGGTTTTTTATAGCACCGTATCTTACTACCTGACCGGATTATATGTAGACTATTAATATGCGCTAAAATATTAGGGATTAATAAAGTCAAATTTTGAGAAATGTATCCCTATTTGTATGGAGGGAGAGGAAAACCATTTAGGAAAAACTACCCTCAATATACCCGACTAACCTCGACCTCCCCATCATCGGCAGTCTGAGATAGTCTATTACGAGAGTGACACGGGTTTGAATTCACCGCGGATCCCCAATGTTGAGTCAAATACAATTTCTGCGGGAGTGACCTTAAAAGTTTCGCACAATGACCTCTCTTAAAATGTGGCCCCAAACAGACAGCCAGGGGGGTCACGTTCCGTTACGCGCCACAACCCCTTGGCACGTGCGAGAGTGCGGGGGCCACGCACAGCTGCCCCGAGGAGGGGGGAGAAGTCACACGTGTTACTCTGTGTGGGGAAGGGGGGCGGGTGCAAGACTACGGACTACGTGGGGGAGGGAAGCCCCCTCGTCCAATCAAACAACACTAAGGCCACGCACATTTCGTCGAAAGCACAGTCAGGTGCAACGATGCTCGGGGCATATTGCCTTGCGGATGAACGTCGGCAATTATTGCAACACAATGTCCTGTTATCACGGGCGATGTTTTCGTAAATGATTCAATTGTGAATTTAATACAATTAAACTACTACCGTGTGAACCCCCAAATGGTAAAATTTTCATTGAAAGGGTATCGTAGAAATTAAAAACTTTTTTTGCAGCAAAAATTAATAAAATGGTACTATTTTATTAGTTTTACGGGCATTCATAATACTTATTAAAAGTGACAGCTGCAGATCACAAGACTTATCTTATGAGCACGTAAAAGTAGTGCTGGCAACTTTTCTAACCCGTACAAATGCATCCGCAAAAGATACTATTTTAATTACGGTAAATATATTGTATAGATATATTTATAACCCAAAATATACAGAGTTGTTTCAAAATATTTTAACTTTTAATGTACAAGTGAATTTGTAAAATGACACCCTAGCTTGGGAATCGAGTCCGGGACTTTCTTTTAAGGATAGGATATTTGATACGACTACGTCCGTAACTAAAAGATAATTTCCATCTTCAAAGCTTCGCTACTCTGTACCATTATAATTTCACGAGCGTGTGATCACCTTCACTCTAATGTATTCATAGACGAACATTTTCTAATATTTTTTTTGTTGGCTTTGTGGCTCAAGCCTTAACATAATCAACGTGTTAATGTGTGGCATATTTTTCGTAGTAGCTAGCTCACTGGTTATTTTGGGATAGTTTATCTACGGAATTAAGTCCTAAAAGGTATTTTTTTTAAATTAGGTAAGGTTTTTTTTTCTCCATTATTTACGACACGTATGGGATCGTGAGATTTTNNNCCTTCTAAAGTACTCTATTTTTCACGAATTGTTAAATTAGATTATTTTAATGGTTTAATTATTCTTATACATAAGAATTGGTAACAAAACGAGTGATATGAAATTTTAGAATATTTTAATTGCAGTAAGTAAGTGAAATATAAGTGAATTTTTTATAATTAATATATTTTCTGACAGGAAAGTTTTAAATTTTGTTTCACCAATCTCGAGAAATTTTTTTAGTAAACTCGATTGAGTCTCGGTATTTTCTATTAAATGAATCATTTCGTTAATATTTATTAGCCATTTACACATATGAAGTTGGAAATTATCTTATTTTTCAGATCAATGATATATTCCTATTAGTTTAAAAATGAGGCCTGGACACGGGAATCAAACCCGGGACCTTTGTCTTAGCTCACCAAAGCTCTACCACCAAGATATCCAGGAATCGTCCCATGTTCAGGGTCATTATTCACTCATAGTTTTAGGCAAAGTCTGTGATGGACGTGTTGAATTCATCGGTCAGTGGTCGCTTAGCCTGAAAAATTAAATATTGTACGAGCGGCATCCAAAAGCCAACCCAAGAAGCCTATGGCCGTGGTTTACAATTATAGCTCATGGTATCCAATGAATTGATGGATTTTGTTCGAACTTTATGATTATATTTAGTCATATTTTGAGGTGAAATCATGATTTTAATCTAACTTTAAAATAAAGGGGCAACTGATCACCGATTTTTGAAAAGTCAAATTTAAAAAAAATGCTTAGCAATTTTATTCATATTATGTACCCGAGGAGTTGTTTTAACACTGTATAGGCTTACTTGTTTTACGGGGAGAAAAAAAACGAGCATTTTACTTACTTAAAAAATTGAAGTTCAAAAATAGCTTTAATGATTTTGTTCTAGATCTCGGGTGTTTAAATTTTAAATAACACCGTCCTAATTGTTTTTCGAAGAAAAAGTAATTTAAAGGCGAAAATTTTGTTTCAAACTAAAGTCTTAATAAACCAGCCTATATGATAAAATATGTACAATTGTATTGTACAGGTTGTTTAATAAACAATTAGTTTATAGTGTACGGTTTGATATTATTAAGTTTAACATCATACTTCCTAACGACTTTATTTGACGAGTATGAATGAGAAAGAGGAAGTTAACCCTCATTGGCTTAAAATATATGTTTAAGCCACGGTGAAAAATCACACGTGGAAAATCACCCTCAGTGAACCCGACCGAGAATCGAACTCTTCCTCTCTGTCACTGGCTATCCATTCTATTGCGGAAGCGTTTTGAGAAGTTAAGTCAATAGTGGTACAGCTTGACGCGCGCGTATTACATCAGCATTGAGTGGTGATAATGAGGTGTTGGGAACAACAGTGATGGCTGAAATTAACTTTCCATAACTAATGAGGGGACGAAGGTCGCTAGCTACCAGGTGAAGTTGATGTTTTGAAAGTTTATTTTATATCGTCAGACACAATGTGATTCAGGCTTTCCAAATACAATAGTATCGATAGTTAAAGTCTCCATCAGTATAATTCGAGTTAGATGCGCCGGAACATGTGCGTGCTTGGCCGGGGAGACAAGGGAGTGGGGAAATGAGACACGCTTGCCACCCCACCCCCTTTTCCGATAATTGTAGGTGAGGTGGATGGGAAAATGCGATTAAAGGCGAGTGTTTTTGCTGGATTTTTTTAGTCAAAACATTTTTTTTGGCCAAAATAAATAAAATTTTGCCTCAGTAGAAACATAAAGTTTAATTTTCTTCACATGGTGACCTTGACAATTCTTGAATATCTTTTGTGAGCCTATCAGCCTTTAATAAGAAACCTTTTAAATGAAGAGAAAAAGTTGTCATTAGATTCCATAACACCCTTGACAGATATTCAAGAACTGTTGATATCACCATGTGCAAAAGATTAAACTCTATATTTCGACAGGAGAAATATTTTATTTATGTTGGCAAAAAAAATGTTCAAAAAACTTCAAAATCCCTAGTCTTTTCCCACGTCCCCTTCCAACATACCTTAATTGAAGGCCCCCTTAAAGTGTAAAGTTTAAATGATTAATATAATTTAATAGTTAACTTATCTGAAAGATTTCAGTTGGTTCGCACATGAATTTTATGTCCTTATTACAACAGATTGACCCTGCTTAATCTATGTGGACATTAGCGCTGCAAGCTCACCTCACAAGAAGGAAATAATTTTTCATTATTTATGTCACTTTAAAATAGGGTTGGGAAATTTTAGGCCTTGATCGACTTTCAAGACTTATCAAAGATATCGAGATCACACTTCGTTTCTCCACACTACTTTTAATTTTTTTTCTGTACATTAGTGACAAAGTAGCCTGTAGGTTTCTTACGTGATTTACTAAAATTGACACGAAATCAGCCAGTTGTCAACCCCTGCTTTAAAACATACCTGAGATTTTTTTTTTTGTTGGGAATGATAGTTTTGAAGCCTCAAAATCACAGTTATCTTATAATTTCCGGTTGTGACCCCATTAAAAATCTACTTTATTTGTTTGCATTAAACCTGGATATATTTTTAAAGCCATTAATAAATTTATCGTGATACCTTATTAAAATTAAGTTAATTTCGCCTTTTTTTATATATATATTGTAAACATTTAAACCGGCTTTTAATCCTTTAAGGAAACGTTTGATACCTTTCAACCACATTTAAGTTTGAACCGTATTTTGAAATAGCAAACAAGTGTATAACCCGAAAGAGTAGTAAGACGGGGTGGTTAAAAAAAAAGATAAAAATAACCCTTTGCTCTATAACGCTGTATTTCTGGACGTCTGTAAGGACGTGTATTGAGGCTGATACTGGATTGGATTATCTATTTAAAAATTCACCTTCATTCCGAGTGTTTAAATAAGTTGGTGTAGTTTAATTCCTGTATGACAATAAATAATCAATAAAAAAATGCCTAAAAGAGTTAGCCGTATATTTTAATACGTCAATCGCTCGCGTCGGCGGCTAACACAGCGGCTATGGCGCCAACATAATTTGTGTTAATAAGCGGGTGATGTGACGGTCAATGCTGGAATCCTGGACGGGTATATTTAGATATCTTTCCTAAATAGCTTTTCAACTCAAGCTCCAAGTAAATTGAGCCCATTTTAATATAAGTTTTACCTTCCTCATCCTTATTATATTAGTGTAAATATGAGGATAATCTTAATAACTGAGGTATTTTTAAAAATAAAGCTAATAAATTGATATTGCCCTAATATAGTTACAATATGTTCCATATGGCTTAAATAAGAGGATATTTTGAGTCAGTATTACAAAAAGCTTATATATATTCCCCGCCAAGTTTTACTACCAGTTCGGGTTGTACTCAAATATGTTAACTGCGCTAATATGGTAGATGAGAAATGCAAAATTTAGAAGAAATGTCCCTGCATTTGTGCGGAGGTAGAGCAATATACTATTTAGGGAAAATCACTCCCAGTGCGCTCAGCCGGGATTCAAACCTCCTCGCTGGGAATTAGAGATGTGAGGCGGACAGTTTTCATTTTTTTTCCTTAGAAATGATTCCAGATATTTAAACCAGTCCCAGCGATTTAAGTTTTCTTCTCATACTCACGTATCGACTATAGCGCTTGGTGGTTGAATTTGTCACTAATATAGGGTCCACGGTTGTTCATATTTGTTAGTTAATACATCGATAAAATCCACGTCCTCTGGGATTTAAAGATTTGAAAATATTAACAAAATATGTTCAGCTCTGATTGCCCATTTTTTTAAATGTTATTTTCAGTTTATCGCCAGTTATTTACCGGCAACTTTTGGCCCCACCCTCACACCCCATTCGTCCCTCAAAAAGCTTTTTGATCCATAGGCTCAAGTTATCCCCTTCAGTTCTCTTCCCTACTTAGTAAGTCGCAAGCCACCACTGCGGAACATTTTCTTACTTACCTGCAAACCAGTCTAAATGAACTTCTTCCGCGTACCTACCGGCAGGGTGATTTGTGATTACATCATAAACACAGCCTCAACATATTATGCTGAGACGCACTCGCGAGGAATTGTGACGTAATCAAATTCGATGCAGTTTTACTTACTCAATATTCTCTAAACGCACATGACTCACTGTTCCCTCAGTGAATGACCACGACCAGTGGTTGCATGTTGTGAGGTCAGGGCCACAAGACGGCCGCGACAGAGCCCTTGACCTACCGATACAAACTGAAAATTGCTCAGAAGAATCGTTCCTATAACTATTAGCTTCTTCATACTTTAACTCAGCGGTTCCCAACCTTACATAAGTTGTGAAACAATTCAAAATTTTACTACGAAAATGCACAGCAAACCATCCTTTAAAATATCCACTATATATATACACACACACACACATATATATTACCGTGAGAGGGGCCTTTGACCAAGAATTAACATTATAAATGTAGTCTTCTATAATGTGTACGATTGATTTTTTTTTTATGAATTAGTTTTAAAAAAAATTCTTAAGCTATAAATTATGAAGTTATAAATTAACTTCGTGGACCACAAGTAGTCTACGGAGCATATAGGTTGGGAAACAGTGTCTAAGGAGATATTACTATCCATCCAGGTACCAAGAAATGTTCTCGCATATTTAAATATTTTTTTTAAAGTCAGCTCACTAAATATTTTAAAAAAACGTAAAAGCAGAAAACTTTAATGTTACTGAAAGTCCACATTAAGATGGCGTTACAGCGTCGTGTTCACTATTTTCGAATGTCTTGAAATTATTCTGGAAATGTTATGCCTAGAAATCAAAGAAACATTTTCTTAGATTATCTTTTAAAAACAGGTTGGATGTAATTATTTAAAAGTAATTAGATAAATATTACTCGCATAGATGAGCAACCAAACCAAGACGGCAGCCTCATCCTGTTTGCCAGCGACGGGATATCGGGGTTCGAATCTAGACCTGGTGTACTGAGAGTTTATCTTTATGGTTTTCCACTTTTCCTTCACACAAGTGCGGAAACACTTCATACACATTCTACCTTCCTCAGTCTTATCTTATTAGTGAAATTCAAGTACTGTGCGTTTATCCCACACGAGCATTAAGACGATAAGACTACCGGAGACTATTGTCCAAGTTTTACTTTAAAGTGTGAGCTAGTAGGCTTAAACTTGACTGACCCGTAGAGGGCGGGTTTCAATTTCCAACAATGTATTTTTTCCAAAGTGATGCCTCATCATTTTCCCAGAAGAATGCTGATGACTCTTCTTTGTAATTGTGTTATCTAAAGTTACCTACAGTAGCCCCATGGCTTCTTTGGTGTTGACTGACAGATCACAGCTGACTTCTGACAGGTAAAATTTAGGTATATACCTAAATTTTGACTGTCAATAGTGACAGCTGCTAAACACATGTTTTTGCAGATCATATGGTTCAGCGTAGGTATACATAATTTGCTCTGGTAACTTTTCAAAGACGTGCGCTGTGAGCTGTCAGTCAGCACCAAAGAAGTCATGGGGCTACTGTAGTTTAAATTACTAATAAATAAAAGCCATCAATAACTACTGTATATTATTTTCAAAAGGGAAACTTTATATTTTTAGAAGCAACAGTAATAGGGACTGCATCCTTTTTTACTGTTATTTTCCCCTTTTATTTGACAGAACTGATCCCAAGACACAAGGAAAAAAAGGTCAGTCAATAATTTCACGGATATACAATGATTATGAACCAGGTAATTTTTTTATCTTTTAAGATCATTTGTATTAGTAATGTTAAAACTTTGTGAATAATTTTTTATATATATTTTTTCACCGTTCCCTACTTCCTATTCGGATTATACATATAATCAATCATTGCGATTATGTGTTGGGTATTAGGATGTTTGAATTTAGCGGAAATAAATATACCCACATTTGAGTGGAGAGAGGAAAATAATTTAAGGGAAAAACTCCCTCAGTATACTAACCAGGAACCGAGACCTTATCTCTAAGTCAATGGCAGTCCATTGAATGAATGACGCCTTAGACCAGCGTTTTAAAACCTTTTTCAATTCACGGTACACTGAACAAGGCGCTAAAATTTTCAAGGCAGTGTTTAAAAGTTCAATAACTAAAACTCTATAATCATTGTGCTATTTTTACTTTCTCGCTTCCTTACAAGAAGAGAAAGTATTGTTATCGTAAAAAAATAATCAAACTCGAGAGTTTAATGAATTTCGACGTTTCATAAACCCCCGAATCTGAAAAAGTGTTTTTTGAATTTTCGTCCGTCTGTACCTCGGAGTAGAACCTTTGCCATTTTACTGATCAGGCTAAGACTTGGTATCTAAGATTTTTAGAGGGTTGCCCCGAGAGGTTTTTGGAATTGGATATCTAACCCTAAGATTTAGGGTAGTTTACTTAAGGGGGAAAAGAGAAACAAATTCGATTTTATCAAAATCGGCTCAAAACAACTTTGATTAAATTTCATTTATAAACATTCATTAATATCAAAAACCAAATGGTTTCTCCCAATTTTTCCTCAAAATGACTTTAAGGATTCCGGTCTGATGCGTAAATTCTCTTCTTTTTTTTATCATATCTCCGTAGCTCCTTGAGATATAAAGTTACATATCATTGCAAATATGTAAGACTATTTATATTACTTAACTTTTATTTGAAACATATTTTTACTAAACTAATAACTTTCAAGCTATACGCCAATGTATATATTGTTTAACTTTTCGAAAACATAAGGTTAAGTATTGAGACCGTAAAAAAAAATCTAACCCGAGGTGTTGATGGATGTCGACGTTTCATGACCCCCCGAACCCTAAATAGTGGTTTTTGAAATGCCGTCTATCTGTGCGTCTGTTTAACCTAAAATTAAGAGTAGTTTAATAAAGGGTGAAAAGATCACAAAATCGATTTTCTCTAAATCGGCTCTAACGATTTTGATTAGAATTCGTATCTAGGCGTTGATTAAGATTCTAAATAAAACAGCTATTTTCATTTTCCCATGAAAATAACTTTTAGGGTACTTCACAGAAGCGGAAGTTTCCGTATATTCGCAACTATGAGATATTCAATAACTTATCATTGCAAAACTGTAGTACTATTTAAAATTAAAATAAACCGTTATTTGAAATATATTTTCATAAAACCAATAGTTTCTGAGATATTGGCAAATATGTTAATACAATCATGTGAGCTTTACTAGTGAAGAGATACTACTTAAGTTCTAACGCAATAAATCCCTAGTGCCATAGAAAAAGTAAATATTAGTAAGTCTCTCAAAAAGTTGATGTTCATTTCCTTTAAACTCTTAGGGGAAATGTTTGTACAGCAATGATCTAGTTCTATCATTTTAGACTCAATAGTCAATATTTACATTTTTTATTGGTCAAAATTTATAAATGAGGAATTTAATAGCAATGCCATAATCATAAGATGTGAAACCTCAGTAAAATGTCGAAAATTTTAATCGGAAGTTGAAATGTAAATACAAAGTGTTGACCCTTGTGGACCTAATATCGATATTTTTTTATTGGTCCAAATATACAAATGACGACTTTAATTATTTAAAAATATAATTATAAAATTTAAAACTTGGAGTCAAAAAATGTTTGACACAAGTATAATGCAGTTTTTGCTCTGGTTTGCTAGTATATAATCATAATTTCATTTCACATATATTACGAGTTTTGAGTAAATATCTCTATTTTTAAACAATGGAGTGAGAAAGTCCTTGCGGAGTTTTGTAACATCTATTTTAAAATAATTTTGATCATGGATTTCCAAAAAAATATTTTTATTACTCGATTTTGTTTCTCCTCTCTCTTTTCAATCTTCCGCCAAACTCACACAGCACGCCTGCTAAAAAATGCTGTTTAAGTCCCTTTAATCACCGACGCAAGTGCCCGAAGTTCGTGGGTTTAAGCTCAGCCAGGGTCAACGGATACTTCTTGAGCGATAAAAATCCGTAGCACAGCTTTCTTCGGAGGGAAAATAAAGCCGTCAGTCCCATGTCGATTGAGGCGTGTAAAAAACACAACCTAGAAGATATGTGTAAAATACCTCTCCTGGCAAAATTGGTAGGTCCTTTCGCTCTCACTCATAGAAATTATCATGTACTGATATCATCAGTCGGTTCAGAAAGTGCGCGTTAAATACCACAAATAAATCGTGTAAAATGTTTGCGCATGTGTGTTGGTCTCCCCTCATCAAGACGCAAGGTTGTATCGTCCGCCACTGCAAGAGTGTCCTTGGCGATGATGAGTGGCCAGTGTTCTCACACACTCATTACCACACCAATGTATTCATCATTCACTTGCTGAGGTTGCTTCCCAGCCTCCCACTCCCCAACTGAACTAGACACCGGCTATAACTTTCAGCGCCCTCGACACACGTCGTTCGCTCCTTCACTGTTCTTTCTTCGCACGGTGTGCTCAACAATAAGGATCCTTATCCTTACCAAGCGTTCGATAATGTTAAGATTCTTTGTAAACTATATAAAAAAAAGATAAGGTATCGAACAGCTTTAGGCCTTCTGGTTGAATGGTTATTAAAGAGGTCAATTGCGTTAGCTTTTTTAACTGAGCTATTTAACAGAGTCCATTAATTTTATAAGTACACATTAACATGTTAAACAAGTTAGACGTATAAGATACAATTTCAAAGTAAAATTTGTAATATGAACAGTTCTCTAATATTTGTCAAGGGCATAATGGAATATAGTTTTTGAATAAAGATAAAAAAAACAGCCCTGTTCAAATAACGTTATGCTCATGACAAATATTCAGAATAATGGGGGAAGAAAACTTAACGTACATACTGTTGAAACAATATTGTATTTTTTGTTTCGGCCCAAAATGAGTTTTCACTATAGCAACATACGGCAAAAAAAAACTACATACCTTAATTTGCGTTCCCTTCCACATCAAGTTAATTCCTTCTACCTTATGTTAAATAATCTAAATAAACTCTATCAATTTAATAAATTGTAATAATATTCATCACATGAATCATTTCATTTCACCAAACACTGCCATTTTTTGATTATATTATTTTTAAATTACTTATTAACGTACAATTCGAGAGAGCATAAATAATCATATTCACTCAGCATTGTGGTTTGTTGGATTTTTCAAGACAACTGTATAAATAGTAAATATTGTAGTATCTTTGTTGGCGCCATCTTGAGTCGAACCAGGGTCTGGCCGGTAACTCCAACCAATTAGCTATGGACGTGCGGCGAATAGTTTACCAATTTACTTTATTAGTAGCTCCTGTGTTTAAAAAGTGCATCTTAAATACATTGAATAATAATCGGAGTGTGTGTGTATACATGTAATAATGAGTCTGCAAGCCCGAAAGTTGGTCCTGATCTGTTTCTCATGAATCCAGAGCAGCGCAAACACTCAGCTCTTCAGCTGTATAGTCTCACTCTCCCGCTCCATCTGGGAGAAAACACAAGTCCTAGGAAAGTCCTGAAAGTGTGGTAGTTCCCCCGTCGCATATTTGCACAGAATTTCTACGGACAATCGAGAAAGAGCTTACAATTTTTGCCGGAAAGATAATTTCATATACCTTCCAAGGCCATTTACATGCCGCAATCGACTAGGGAGCGACGGAAGGAATTTATTTAGATTTGCATCGCTTTATAAAAATCCGTCGACCTTTGGAGGGGTTGAATCCACGAATATCGGGTCGTGGAGCGAACAATTAACACCAAGAGCACCAAGACCCTTATATACATACATATGTATATATTTATAGTACATATATGTATATATATTTATAGTACATATATATATACTATATATTATGAATATATTAATTTTATACTAGAGATGAATCAGACCCTACATTTTTCTAATCCGATTCTTTTTTCCCCCGAATCTTGAATTGAAATTTCAATACTAGTTTCCTTCAACATGTTTTATTTAAAATTGAGAATACTTAAGATTGAATTTAAAATAATATGTTTAAAGCTTAATGCCAATGACAAATTATATTTTGCTTTCATGTATATTATGTCATAAACAACGAAAACACTTTTTTAGTAAAATAATTATACTAATACAACTTTGTCCTTTTCATGTGATTTTGTTACTCTTCCAATCTCGCATAAGTAGGCCTAATTCCTTTTACTAATATTGCTTATAGTTTTTATTTGAATTCAAGAGCTTCAAATAATTGTGTTCGAGATACTATTTTTTAGATTTTTACGAATCTCGAATCTCTCAAATATTATGGGATTCGAAGGAGCCAAGAAATCGAGGATTCAACCATCCCATTTCCAATTTATAAATACATGTGTGATATATATAATATATGTGTATAGCGTTTATAAAAAAAAAAATAGTAGATCTTGATGGTCTTGGCTTAAAGTGCTCGCCTCAAGACCCATCCATATTCGTGGGTTCAAACCCAGACGGAGTCGACGGATTTTTCTTGAGCGATAAAAAAATTGGTTGCACAACTTCCTTCGTAGGGGAAGCAAAGCCGTCGGTCCCATTTCGATTGTGGCAAGTAAAATAACCTTGGGAGGTATGTGAAAATATCCTTCCCGGCAAAATTGGTTGTTCCTTTTGCTCTCGCTCATAGAAATTATCGTGTGCTGATATAATCAGTCGGTTCAGAAAGTACATGCTAAATACCTCAAATAGATAAATATAAATAAATCAAAACATTATATTAGATTCTTAGCTCAAAGATATCAAACAAAAACAAAATTAATAATAGATAAGACTTGGATATATAATTGTTAGATTTAATTGATATTTATTATAGATTATCTAAATTAAGAATCAATACCTTGAGATAGTATTGAATAAATTAGATAATAACAGAATAGTATTTCAATGTATAAATTCTTTATTTTGATCATCTATATTCATACAACCCGCCTCGGTGGCGTAGTTGGCTAACGCGCTAGCCGTGCTGAGCTGCTCGACTGCTGAGGACGGGGAGATCGAGGCTCGAATCTCGGTCGGGTGAACTAGGGGTGTTTTTTCCTAAATGGTTTTCCACTCTCCCTCCACGCAAATGTGGGTTCACTTGCTCTAATTCAACCTTCCCAATTCCTGATTCATTAGCGTTATTAGTACTTAAAGCGTATAATCCGAGCGGGTAGTAAGACGCGGTGCTAAATAATAATATATCCATACAATATATCCAAAGCTTATCTATTATTATATTACGCTCATGTCTGTGTCTAGTAACATATGTACATATATACAAAAGAGACAGTTACCTCGTAATAATGAAAGGCTGAGCTATTATTAAGAACAGTCCACAATAAGTTTACACATATGTTTTGCAAGTCAGATTTGCATGTGTATAGTAACAAACCAGTAAATTACATTTAGCAAAAAATCATTATATATGACACATTTTTTATGCTATGAGTAGGTGGTAAACTAGGGCATATGGTTTTTGTTTGCGGAAATCCTTTGTAGAAAGTCAAAAGGGTTTATGATAGTTGACGGCGAGGACCATCGAGATGGGACTATGTAATTCTTGTCAAGGACTGGGTAGAGTAGTTCACCGATACAGACGTATTCAAGGACTGTTTCCTAGTTTGACTGACTTGGGCTATAACATTCGTAGTATTTTACCAATTAGCTATCTACATCCCATTATGTACTTAAATCTACAATAAATCCATCAACACATCGAGTTTAACTATTTTAAAGGCTCATACCCGACAACTCCCACCCTTTGATAGGCTATCCTGACAGCTTGACCTATAGATAGTGGGTAGGGGGATTGGGCGGAAACACTCCTTACTTTATTTCATATTTTAGAATGTTTTCTAAAATGCTATACACAAAAGTGGATAATTACAATTAAATCTATTTAAGTTCATAGCTAAGCATTAAAGACAGTTACTACCGATATTCCTTCAACTCTGAGAAAACGTGTATTAATTACAACTTGTGAATGTGGGGAATGCCAGATCTCCATCGTGGTTCGGATACTACGTTAAACTGTATGTCCTTCATTTCATCTCACAATCACCCTACCAATACACATTAGTGAAGTGAGTAGAGCCTGAACGGGTAGTAAGACGCAGTGCTAATAATAATACCGATAATGGTGCTTTTAAAAAAAAATCCAGTTTAACCCACATTCCGTGAAAATTCTAAAAGTTGTTTCTTTTAATCCTTATATTCTGCCTAAATCCTTTCCGTTGTGTTGACTTATTTGGTAGTGTTGTGTTGATCGCCGGATAAATAAATCCTCAGATGTAGTCAACCCGGAATAAAAGCTCTTATGTATTTGAGATAACCAGACTATCTTGGCAAACTCGGGGGCACTCATCTATCATTGCAATTTTATTTTACACGTTATCTACAACTCTCCCCCGCACTTTACACAGGTAGGCTATATATACACAATGCACGCAAGCCCACACGCAGTTCGCCAATTACCGTGCGCACGTAACTTAGATAAGACTCCCGAGTTGTGTTGCCTAACGTGCGTTAGCGAGCTACTGTGGCCGATTGTTTGATGTTTCATAAAACGTAAGAATAAAGTAGAGTAGGATTCTGGTAGGAGGAACACATTAAATAACATAATTTTTTGTGATCAATACTAACATCTTTTTAATATGTTGTTAGTGTTATTTTATACTATGTACTGCGCATAAAAAGTGTTAGATATACATCAAATGAATTATGAACATGACACATGACGTATTAACTTTTTTAACTGAAAGATAATATTCTCCGTACCATATTACATAGGCCTATATGACTTATTTTATGTGCCTATGTTTTAGTGTAGTGTGCTTCTTATTGCTAATTTATTATAAATTAGTTTAGAGAACTCTCTAAAGTGAGGTTGGAAGTAATGCAAGGTAAGGTTGGGATGTAAGGAAGACAAGAGAAGGCCAGTATTTATGAAGTTTTTGTATATTTATTTTTTTGCCATAATAAATAAAACATTTTTTCGCAAGGTGATATCAAAAGTTGTTGAATATCTGTCATTATCATAGAGTTTTAGATGGCAAACTTTTAAAATGAAGAGAAAAAGTTGTTAAAATCCAGGACATCCATTGACAAATATTGTTGAGGTCACCACGTAAATATAATTAAGCTATAGGAACACTTTGATTTCTTATGACCAAAAAAATTGTTTTGATATAAAAACTACAAAAATACTACCCTTAACTCACCTTTCCTTCCACCCAACATTAAGATCCATATTTTTACATTTTTACTAGCTTAGAAATACTGTAATTCCTACCAGAAGATACAGAGTATCCCAATAAAATGCATATACATTTTTATTGTTTTAAATGACAAGCAGCAATAGTCTACTAATGAATTGTTGACAACGATGTGCAACAAAGCGACATAGGTACGCGCTGTAATGTTTCTAACGGAATAGCGGCACAGGTATTTTAAATCTCGTTTCTTGTGCCCTGCAATGTTCTTGGTTTTGTTTTGTACACAGTGTTTTTTAGAACCAGGTAAAAGTTCAGTGGTGATAAGTCAGTAGATTGAGGTTGATATTCTACCCTTCCTTTTCATACTATACATTTCCCAGAGAAAATTACATCAAGAAAATCTCTAAAGTCGGCGTGGTACTGGCACCATCCTGCTGAAAGTAGCACTCTTCATCCCTATCATTCCTCTGGAATAGAAGTCGCACCACACTGATATCCCTGGTATATTAAGTGTTTGGAAGTTGCTTCATCATACCAAACCATTAACTCTTGAAAATCTTCCCTATCTTTCAACATGTACAAAGATCACTCACAAAATTGAAGTCGTTTATCTGGATCGTCCTCATTCATTGTATGAAGTAATCTCGGAATTTGCGGCTTCCACTTCACACTCCCCAAAAGCGATTAACTCTGGATTGACCACCACTCTTTGAAAACATTGCCTTACAGACTTGCTTCTATCCGGCGATTGTGTTAGTGTTAGTAACAGACCGAAACATACATTGCCAGTTTCCGTTCTCTGTCTTCCGGACCGTCCTTTGTTTATATTCAGCATTGTTCAATCAGCCTCAAACTTGTCACGAAATCTTGCCAATTTTACCAGTGTTGGTGATGGTGTTTTAATTCACTTATCCAACGTCTTTGTACCTCAATGACATTCTTCGTTTTCCAATAAGACTTAAGAATTCACTTACGTTGATCAAACAATAAACGAGGTTACGTCATTTTCATTTTCATTGTTGTAATGCCATTCGGAGAAATGTACCATTACTTAACTACTGAAGACATAAGTAAAGCAGTGACATCTAACATTCTCGCTACAACTTTTTTATTCCCATTTTGTTATATTAGCATCCAAAGTGTGTATACAGTTTTTTAATACTCTGTGTATATTGATCGTAAAACATAAAGTATTATTATTATTATTATTATTATTAGCACCGCGTCTTACTACCCGTTCGGGTTATACGCACTTACGCTAATGTGTAATGGTAGGGTGATTGTGAGATGAAATGAAGGACCTACAGTTTAACGTGGAATCCGAACCACGGTGGAGGCCTGGCATTCCTCACATTCACAAGATGTCTTGTCAGAGGTGAAGGAAGGGTTTGGTAATCAGATAAATCTTTGCCGCGACCGAGGATTGAACCCCGGCCGTCAGCACAGAAGTCTGATACCTTACCCCTAGACCACCAGGTCACCCACAACATATAGTAGGATTCTGGTGTAAGGACAGTGCACCACATTACAAAAGCTACTAATATATAGATTCGGTTTCAAGACAATTCAGATTCCACCCATCTGATATATATATGATTAGAAATGGATCTTAACTTTCTCGAAATATTTTAGCATTAATATTATAATGTATAGGCTAGTAAAATAATCTAATACTAATATAATATATATATATATGTTATCATAGATAAAGTTTGCATTATAATATTAAATATAATCATATAATATAAACTTATATATACTATTAAATATAATAATATAGTCTATAATATAATAATATACATTCTGTTAAAATTGTGCTGTAATTTTTTACTGTCGAATAATCTTAAATATAGGCCTAGTTAGTAAATTCCTAGCTGTCAATTAGCGAACTAAAATTCTAATGAGGGAGAATTGAAAGGGAATTAATTCGCCTAGGAGAAAATGGGTAGCCAAATTATGGACAAAATTCATCCTTAGTGTATTAACATGGGAATTAAATCTGGTCCTAATAAGTCAAACACTGTCTAGAATGGCAAATATGCTTTAAATATGATCAAGAGTAAACGTACCCGTATCAGTGGGAACGTGGAAAAGGAGTGAGTTTCATCTTTATTGGTTTGTGGGCTAAGGGCAGGTTACGGTTCGAAACCAGGTCGGGTGTGTTGTTTCGCTATATGGTTGCCCATTTTTCCACCAAGCAAATGTGCTTACATTTATTTAATATTATGTATGTAATCCTACTCCATTAGTGTAAATATGCGAATCGCCCGTAAGGGTAATAAGACCTAAGTGACGGGAAAAGAAATAGTACAAGTGTTAAGTCCATCACAGTGGTCGAGTGGTCAGCTACAAATACACGTTGGTCATAAAGTCTAATAAACACATAGGGAAAATCACGGATACATAAATATAGGTAAATATACGTGTTTTTAATAAATAAAAACCCGTTTCGGTGGCCACATGATCTATGGAACTACTCTCGCAATAGACTGTACTGTCAGCGACGGAGATATCGGGGTTCGATCCCGGTTGGGTGTAATGAGAGTAGGTTTTATTCCTAAATGGTTTCCCACTGTCCCTCCAAGCCAAATCGGGTACGCTTCCTCTAAATTCAAACTAACAAATCCCTAACACGTTAGTGTAGTAAGTAATAGTAATATAATAATATTAGCACCGAGTCTTACTAACCGTTCGGGTTATACGCTTTATGTAAAAATTACGCTAATGGATTAGGAATTGGGAATGTTGAATTAGAGGAAGTGATCCCGCATTTGCGTGGAGGGAGAGTGGAAAACCATTTAGGGAAAACCACCCTCAGTTCACCCGACCGGGATTCGAACCTCGATCTCCCCGTCCTCAACAGCCGAGCTCAACACGACGAGCGCGTTAGCCAACTACGCCACCGAGGCGGGTTGTAGTAAGTACATAGGTGTATACCCCAACTGGGTAGTAAGACGCGGTGCTAAAAAGGAAAATAAAAATACATTTAAAAAATGTTAAGATATGATTTCATTACACAACATTATTGTCACAGCTTTGTTGGTGTCCTTTTTTTGACCTTTGTTTGTGAGTTCTGACTTTATAGCCAACCTGTATTTAGGAACCCCGATTCTAGATGGAGTCCAAATTGTTAATTGTGTCTGGATTCATCGTGCTACTCAAATAGTATCATTCCCGGCATTAAGGTTGGAAGTTGTGTGTTAGGTATGCATTCTATATTAAGGAGTTATAGGCCCCCTACTACCCCAAATCGTTGGGCACACAAGACTAAATTTCAAGCTCGTTTAATATGGTTTGCCGTTGGCGGGTTTGAGTTCTAGGTTCGATTCACGGCTGGGTGTACTGGGAGTATATTTTTCTTACGTTGATTCTCACCACCACTACGAGCAACAGCGGACACATTTAATCTAAACTTGTACCTTACTCACTCCCAGTTCATTAGCGTAGTTAAAATTCATATAGCCCGGACGGTTAAAAAAACTTAAATAGCCCCAACTTTTTTTAAAAGAGATAAATTATGACAAGCTTGTCTTTAAAAAGATGTTGCTAACATTTTGACAGCTACAAACATTACTTAAACTACTTTAATATATTCATACGTCAATGCATGTGGTCTTCAGCTGATTAAATGTAAATTTTAATATTTTATCTTTTTTTTAGCAAAGTATTTTATTACCTGTTCGGGCTATACGATTATGTACTAATTACATTAATGGGTTAAGAATTAGGAAGGTTTGATTGAGGAAGTGCACCGACATTTGCGTGGAGGGAGAGAGGAAAACCCCTCAGTGCACCCACCAGGATAGAACCACGATTTCCCCGTCTTTGGCAGTCTAGTCTAACACGAGAGTAGCACGTTAGACCACGCGGCAACCTAATCGGGTCAATTTTAATATAGTATCAATAAAACCTAATAATATAGTAAAGTACATCAACGTTGACAGGGAAAATTTTGATATGTTCTTAAAGGTCCTTTCTAAAAGAATTCTACAATATTAAAGCTATTAAAAAGTAAAACACCTGCAGCTTAACCGATCAATAAATGATCTCTAGATGTGAGATGTATTCCACTCACAAATAAAAAAGTGGGGGGAGGGGGGGGGGCCTTTGAATTGGTGCCACACAAATCCCAGAAATAAGGGGGGAAAAACTTAATATAATATAATATATATCGAGGAACTAATGGGTCATCTAACTTATTAAAAGGAAGCTCACTAAAATAATCGTGAGTATATTTGAGCTGACAAGTTTATTTCATAGCAAATGTCTAGAGATTGGAGTGAGAGAAGAGGGGGTGGGGGTGGAGGGGTTGAGAGCGCAGTTGGATTATAATCAAGCAGGAGTAGAGTTCAGTTTTCAGTGTCGTGCATAATGTAGGTGGGCTTGCAAGCGAGGTGTGAATAATTGGCGGGACGATGGAACGAAGGGGAGAAAGAGATACAAGGCCGGTAGAGGCACCTGGCGGCGGCAGTGGAATGATTGATGCGTGGTGTCGCGTGTGAAGTGGTCGCCTCGGCGTCCGCCTTCGTCCTCTGCCCCCATACCCATTCTACCATCCGCTGACGTCACTGTTCAACCGATACGTAGTGTGATCAGTGGACTGACTAGCCAACAAGGACCGCCTCGCCACCTTCCAATGTTGGTCAAATGAGGCGCCTTGGGGGCAAGAGACACACAACCGACACGCGGCATCACGTCAGAGTAAACAGCCCAATTTTCATCTGACTGCTGTACAAATTATTAGCTCTACTTTCACGTCTTCATACGTCAAGTCACGTGATCTGCAGCTGTCATTTTTGATAAATACAATCAATGCCTATAAAATAACACAACTAGTATATAGTAAAATCGTTTAAATATTAATTGCAAAAAAACTGTAACTGCTAGAATTTATTTATAGCAAAATCCTACTATAGATAAGAGTAAGCAATCTTGGCTTTCACTCTAAGGGACGGAGTTCGGTCACAGTCTAGGTATTATAGTTGGGTTTTTTCTCTGGAGTTTGGTATTCCATTTTGCTTAGTCAACTACTGGTGCATATATTCGTTTACCTACCTCATCCGGTCTCCTTGAATAAAATCGGATAAATCTCTAATAGGCGGATTAGTACCTTCCCCACTGGTAATAAGGAAAAATAATTTAAAAAAAACACTTAAAAAGCCATACACCTGCAAAAGTAGTCTTATAGACTAAGGTTGTCGAGGTTGAAATAGACTGGGTGTCATGTGACGGGGATATCAGGGTTCGAAACACCGTCGAGTGTAATCAGAGTGGCTTTTCGCAAACGATTTCCCATGCGCTCCTTTGACGCAAATGCGGGAAACGTTCTTCTAAATGATATCCTTCTCATCCCTGCCCCATTGGTGTAAATACGCGGCTATATCAAACAGGTAATAAGACATGGCGAGCAAAAAGTATACTATGTACAGTATTTGGTATGCTAATAGTACACACAAGAGCTAATACTGGCGGCAAAAAACCTCTCAAGATCAAGTATAGGTAAACAGGATGAGAGCAAATACCTAAGGAACTGCACAAAAATTTGTTTTGAAACTATTATTTAGAATATTTAAAATTATTTATGGTGCACTTTATGAACCAAATAACTATACCAGCACAAGACTTATTAGCTAAATTAAATCTACACAGCCCCCGGCCGTTAATTCCTAACTGTAAAAGAGGAAACATATTTCATCAATGATTTTTTTTACCGTGCCGGGAATTGAACCCAGGACCCTTATCTTAGACGGTAGACAGGTTACTGACCGAGTTTAAAGGTGTCGGATTCACAGGCAATAAAACCCGTATCCAGTACGATCAACAACACATTCACCAGTCCTGCTGTTAGCTCTCTATTACATGAGTATGCGGCTCAGTTGATAGAGGTTGACAGAAATCTAGGATACGATTCAGCAGAGGGTTAATACCCTAGTACAAGCGTGTCAAACTAGTTTAATCATAGGGCCCACATTGAAAATTGAAAATACAGTGTGTGCCGCATTTCTGAAAATGCAATATTATCACTTATTGTATAACCCTAACAAGTAGTAAGAACCAGTGCTAGAAAAATATATAATTAGATGTATCAGGCGGCATTGAATATTTGATCATAAAAAGGTCCGCGTGCCGCATAGAATCGTGGTCGCCAGTTGGACATGCTTAGTCTAAAATGTATTGTTTGTGTGTGGCTTTTCTTTCTAGAACAATGCTAGATATTTGGCTTTAAAGTTCAGATAAGTCTGAGCTTTGTCCTGAATTTTGTTTGAAAGTGAATGCTAAATTTAAAACGTTAATTATTAAGACCCATTTCATTACAAATGAGATGATCAAACAATACTGGGTGCATTTATATTTCCCCTGCTTTCTGGGAAATTATCAATTTAGGCTAAATTACTCATTCGACACCTTGCCTCATTTGGTAGCCAAAATTATTATTATTATTATTATTATTAGCACCGCGTCTTACTACCCGTTCGGGTTGTACGTACTTACGCTAATGTGTAATGGTAGGNGGTTACAAAAGTGTAACTAGATATTTTTAATACATTCATACGTCAAATCATGTAGATATCAATTTTGATAGATACTATCAATACCTATGGAATAACACTAACTATATATATATATATAGTAAAATGTTATAAATGTTGACAGCAAATATTATGTTTGTATTTTCTAATAAGATGCTACAAATACAAAAATAAAGGTACAGGCTTACATACACCTGTTTCATTGTCACGGTTGAGCAATCTATCTTATTTACAACACCTCTAGCGAGAGGAAACTACATTATAAAATAAACACTGTAGCTCTATACATTTTAATTAAAAAAAAATATTGTGACGAAACTCTGGTAGAATTCAGTTTAAAAAAAAAATCAGATTAGTTTGAATAACAGATGGAAGTTTTTACACTAATTTATTTTATTATGTTTTTCCGCATATCTATCCATCCGTTCGGACTATCCACATTTTTTTAATAACTGACTAATAATGGCAAGTTGTAGCTTAGTTTGAGGAAAGATTAGCTGGTGCTAATATACCTTTGCTCAAGGGACGCCCGAATGTACTGTACATTTTATTTGAGGTATTTAACGTAAACCTTCTGAAACGACTCATGATACCAGCACAACAAAATATCTCTTAACGAGAGCGAAATATCCTCCCAATTTTGGCGGAAAAGGTATTTTCACATACCTTCTAAGAGTTTTTTTTACATGCCTCCGAAGGAAGCTGTGCTATGGATTATTTTTTTATCGCTCAAGAAAAATTCAGTCGATCCTGGTTTAGTTTGAACCCAAGAACATCGGGTCCTGAGTCGGGAACTTTATCCCAAGAGCACTGAGATCAACCCGAATATACAACTGTACTGTATATACTGTACATCCGTTCCGTGTAGGCGTGTTAATGTCCCTTTGAGGTGAGCGTATGACGAGAGTGAATACGACGGGCAAAGGTTAACGGAGATCTAACCTAACCTAATGAAGATCTAAACTAACTTAAATCTAATTAAACAATCCCTGGTGACTATAGGAATTATTCCCCTTTTGATAAAAAAGTGGGGAGTTCCAGGCCTCCACCGTGGTTCGGATTCCACGTTAAACTGTATGTCCTTCATTTCATCTCACAATCACCCTACCATTACACATTAGCGTAAGTGCGTATAACCCGAACGGGTAGTAAGACGCGGTGCTAATAATAATAATAATAATAATATATTACGGGTAGTAGTTGTACGGTTATTCACCTGGATGAGAAAGATTCTCAACGTCCCCACTACTACAATTTTTATGCAAAAGTTGCCGCGCAAACTGCGTCAAACGCCCACCTCATATGACCGCACCGCGTAACTGAAAACTAGACACGCACGTCATTTTTAAAGTCAAATTATTTAAAAAATACTTTTCGCGTACTGTTATCTGCGTCGTTAAATTGTATGGAACAGTTTCCTTCTCAGTTATCATGCATGCATATTTCTTTAAAGGTCATTTAAGAGTTACTTCCATCAGTGGTGACACGGTCTAAGGCATCAGTCTCCTCTGGTCTGATATACTGAGGACGAGGAAATTAGGGTTCGAGCATAAGTCGATTGTGTATTAAGAGTGGATTTTTCTAAATAATTTCCCACTCTACCTCCTGGCGAATGAGGGTAGATTTACTCCAAATTCTACCTTATATATACCTATCTAAAATATGACAAACCTGGATAGTTAGTAAGACGCGATGCCCAAAAATAACTAAAGTAGCTTTTTAGTAGAAAAGTTGGGAAAATTACAGAGATAAATAGCATGTGAAAAACCACCGCGAGTTCACCGGGTCGAACCTCGGCCTCCCCCGTCAGCGGCCAAACAGTATATTTCGAAATCATCGGTACGGGTTGCAAAAAGTATTGAAAAAAAACTTGTGTATATTGTAAAAAAAATTAATGAATAACTATAACTTTTTGAAACAAGGTAAAAACAAAAATAAATGTCATGGATATACGTATGACTTGTAAAGAAAGCTCTTTTTTGCTTTCTCATATTGGGAAATTATTATTGTGAGCGTGAAAGTTTTAGACCACAAAATTATAATAGATCTTTACGCTTTATGTGATACATTTTTTTAAAACTGGATTACAAATTATATTCCTATGGCGACAACCGAAACGGTTTGACCAATTTCGTTCAACATTATATAAGTCATATGGCTGAAGAAAAGTCATTATTTTAATTCTAGCTATAAAAAAATGGATGCTGTAGTTAACTTTTTTTAGTTCATAATTTGTCAAAAATGACTAAAGATTTTGTTCTAAATGGATATCTGGGAAGTGTTTTAATTCAATAATTAACAGTGTATACTTGTTTTTAGGAAGAAATAATTTTGGGTTGGTTTATTGATGATCGATTATTGAATATTTTGTTGAAAACTATAAGAATGTACTAGATTGTGTCGAAACATTTAATTAACTACAATGTGGCTTTCTTTTCATCCCTTAAGTCCCTTTCAGATTTAAGAATTTAAAAAGTATATAATTTATTTTACTGGCCGAGCGAAGCAAGGATCTGAGCACTTGAGCATTTGGCATTTCGTCTGTCTGTCAGGATCTACGTTATGCGATAACTATCAGTTACGTGGACCAATTTTAACGAAACTTGGCAGGAACATTCATTGAAGCTAGGCTGAACGATGTATGTACGTAGTTTTTATAATATTGTTATCCGTTTCAATATGGTGACAGCTCAAGAAGTTTGTTGTTTAAAAGCTCGTCTCAAGTGATTTGAATTTAAAATTCTAAGCAATCGATAGAATACATACCAAGGATGTTTTTTTAATGCTGACATAAATTGCGAGAACGACGTTTTAAAGCGTGTAAAGCGGTTTTTCTTTATGAATATTATGTACTCTTGATTATACTATTAATTTGTTTTCTGTCGAACTTTACCACCAAGTAAAAATATAGACTGAAGTCCAAGGATAAATTATGAGATAGATTTCAACTTGGAATCTAGAGAGATATGCCATCATTCTTTATATGATGCGAGGTAAACTGTCCAGATCTACTAGTGATAAATATTGTTTCAAGTTATTTACCTGTGTTTACGAATCTGAAAATTGCTTCGTGAGTGTTGAAGGGGGTAGTCGAGGTTCGAATCTCGGTAGTATGCACAGGAGGGCTATTCGCTACAAGTGATTTATCACCATGGCCTTTTTATCATTTGCCCAAGCTAATGCAAGTACGTTTTTCTTTTTACTTTCCTACCAATCCCTAACACTTCGAGTAAGTCGTTAATAATATTTACCTGCATCGGTGGGCTCGCGGTATAGACGTTCAAGATTGTCTCGTCTAGTTTGCCGGTCTGGGTTAAAATTTTGGCCGGGTGTACTTTGGGAGGTTTTTCCTAATTGATTTCC
>CABFVX010003020.1:0-30810 GCA_902151425.1 Timema shepardi | reverse complement strand
CTGAAATAACCTGATTAAATATAAATAAAGTTTACATCACAAATGTAAGTCATTATTTATAAGCAATGTGCGGGAGCAAGGCGTATAGGTGTGGATTTGTTTACGAAAAGCGCCCAAGAACGTAAAAAAAAGAAGAAAAAAGACACGCATTCGTTGGTAGCACTACTAGTTGGAACTTTTTCCAAAGACACGTAACGACGTAACATTTCCATCCCTAGTCAAATTAGTTCTTCAAACTGACGCCACGACATTGTCTCTTTTTCTCTCGGATTATCAGGAAAATTCTGACCAGCGGTTTGAAACGAACGAAACAAAACAAACAAAAAAAACTTTTCACTAGTCTGGTTAGCGCGAATCTCTGGCAGGTGAAAATTTTAACAGTCTCTCTAATGAAGAATGAAATCCTCGATGCCCGATAGACGGAGGGACGAGAGGACATTAAAAATCAATCAGGGTTTCTCGTGTGTTTTCCCCCATTAGCGGGTACAGGTAGCGCGACCCCGTCGTGTCAGTCATCCGCGGGGTAGGAGGAGATGTAGGAGGGGGTTCCACAGGACCATCCACGAATCAGACACGTTCACTCACTAATTTTATATATCATGACAGGTACCGAGGGGGATTCACGTCTATGGTCACTCAAAATTGTTATTTTTGGCCTCGGCCTTAGGCTTGTTCTCAAATTAAAATCTATACTTGTTTTGATGAAAGTTATAATTTCTTTTTTACACCTCGTCCGAACAATACGCACTCTAGCTACGTTAATTATTCAAACCTGTGGTCAGTGGTGTAAAGCCTATTTAGTCTGGTTTGGCTTTTTTTCCAAGATTTCCGCTCTCCCTCTCTCCTCCACAGGTAAGGGATCGTAAGAATGTCCATCCCCTCATAGCATACGTATTTTTATAAGATTTGGTAAATTATAAGGATTGGTAACAATGCAAGTGATATGAAATTTTAGAATACTTTAATTTCAGTAAAATTAAGAGTAACTCATCAGAGGTAAATTAAATAGAAGTGAAATTTTATAATTAATATATTTATTTTCTAAAGAAATGTCTTCTTTTTAATTTAGATTTTGGGCCAGTTTCATAGTCAAATTTAGTACGCCTCAAGTGCGGCGCTACACTAAGTACATGACGACACCTACCTAAACTCGAATGGAATGGGCCAGTTTCCTATGTGAGAACGGCCCATTCCATTCTGGTTTAGGTAGGTGTTGTCTTGTATTTAGTGTAGCGCCGCACTTGAGGCGTACTAAATTTGACTATGAAACTGGCCCATAGTTTCACCATTGAAAGTGATACAAAGAAAGCTTACTTAAGACGGGTTCTGGCCCTTCCTCCTTCTCTCTGTAATAAAACGTAAGAAAAAAAGTAGTTTCCTCTAAAAATCAGTTTTGCTTATTTCTACCACATTAGTGTAGTCAAATGCGTATAGCCCAGACGGCTAATAAGACCCAGAGCAAAAACAAACAAACAGCAAGCACATATATAGGTTTGTTTTGAAGGTATGGGTTTGAATCCCAGCCGACTTTACTGAATAGTTTACCACTCTTCCTACACGAAAATGTTGTCACTTCCTTTCAATCATACCTTATTTTTCTCGGCCTCATTAGTGTAGATATGCAGATAGCTATGATAGGTAGTAAGATACGAAGTATGTATATATATGTAACGGGATAAAAATATCATTACGAATATATAACTATACCTGGCCAAGAAAAAGTTGGAAAATTCAAAAATCAATAAACAACATTAGTTTTGTAAAGTTACATCACCTAAGAGAACCTGTGATGTGAGGCATAAATAAATAAATGGTGTAAAAGTAACACAAGTAAATGAGAAACATTTGCATATTACTTTCAAAACTTAGGCTAACTATCAATCTAACGGAGAGCGTGTTTACTACATTTATCAACGGCATGTGACCAATTAGAATGTCACGACACGACTCGCCACTATTCACAATTGCAAATCAAACCAGGGGGGGGAAAAAACACTTCATGTCACATTTCAACAAACCTTTCATAATATCCCCCTGTAAACTCGCAACTAATAGTACACGATCAAGCCATTTGGCCGGCAATCTAAAAACCCCGCTGACTGCTCCGCAAACGACAACTTCATGTGTGTGTGTAAAAGTGGAGTTAGGGGTAGAATGTTGAGAAGGGAAAGGGGGGTAGTGAAGGAACCCCCACCCTTCCACTGCACGATCATGTCGTATTGATACCAACTCCCTCCTCCCCCTGGTAGCAACAACACTTTACACACGTCATATACTCGCGACTTGCATGCTTTTAGCGTCGATTGGTTTACTCCATTAAGGGGGTGTGAGAGATAATGTATCTCTGTACGTTGCCAAATTAGCGCGGGATAGGGACGGTTAATTGTTAATTACCGAATCATCACCATAGTCCCACAGGAAGGGTCGATTCACGATAACATTTACACAACACACTAGCTAGTGGAGGGGGTTTGGGAGGGTCCTGACGCCTAGCATATCACCTACTTTCCCCTCCCCCATCCTCAGCGAATCCCGTTCGTTCAAGACAAGGGCAAAAACCAACCCTTCAATCGTGATTAAAATTTTAACAACCCCTCCCATCAACAGTCAAGGGCTACTTTACATCAGTTGTTCCCGTGTGCATTACCGAGTTCTTTTTCTGATGGATTTTAATCAAACTACACAAACAAGTCATTCTTACTTCAAACACAGAGTTAAAAGAAATTAAAAATAAATTAATTCTAAACAGCAACGAAAACCATTTTTATACCGATGTATTTTTAAAGTTTGGGTTTCTTCATAAAGTGTTTAAAAACGTGAGAAAAAAAAACAGGAGGGAGATTTTGAACAAAGCTTTAACCAATTGATACAAATCAGCATAGGACCAATCGGAGTGTAAGCATGCTTGACCTTGAGCCTGGGGGTCCGAGTTCAATGCAAAGCCGGATGCACAAGGGTGTGATTAGTTGGGTTTTTTTCCCGTATCTTGGATTCCCATATTTTCTAAAGGTGGTGGTTGGTGCATTTACTGTATATTTATTCGCCTTATACTGTTATTTTTAGTGCCTCTGTGGTTTGGTGGTCAGAGTTCCTTTCTAAACATCGAGAAGTCCCGTGTTCCATCCCCGGCGCAGCGCTTCCTAATTTTCTGTTAAACAGTGGGTTTGAAACGGGATCAATTCAGCCTCGTAAGAGTAAACGAGGAGTTACTTGAATAAAAGAGTAGCGGCTCAGATATAGAAAACTGAGCTTAACGCCCGGAAAGTTCGCCGTGATGACTACATGACAACCTCTACTCACAGGTGTTGGTATTATTTTCGCCAACAAACGACGGCCACTCGGTCTGTATGGCTCGATTGCAAGCCGATGTAATGTTTTTTTTATATTTGCGGTAATTATATATGAGATTTTTTAATCACTTGAAGCGCACCGTAAAAAAAATAATGAAAGTTATAGTTTTAATGTGTGCATACACCCTTGTTAGTAAGGTTGCGTTTTAACAACTGAGCTTCAATGTCATATTACAAAAATATAAACTTTAATTCAAGTAGGAATTTAAAATTAGAAACTCAGCTTACTTAATCTATTATGTTTATTATTGAAGTGTTGAACTATATCATCCTTGTCTTTGAAATGATATAATATTACAAAGATCAGAGAGATGTTCTTAGGAAAAAAACTACCTTATATATTTTCTTTAAATCGAACCGTATTTAAGAAATAAAAGTGTGTCCTAGAGTTAAAACTCCTAAGCGGTTCTGATGAATTAGATCTAAATAATAATTGTCCAAATACACAACTAAACTCAGCCGCAACACCAACAGTGTAGTGTATCCTTATTTGAATGCAAGCTCAAGTTTCCTTCCGTTCAAAAAATAATTATGTGATTGACTATTTCTAAAATAAAGCATTTGTTTCTCTCTGACGTGTCTGCAGGGAAAATAAAACAAAGTCAAGAAATAGCAGTTGAGCTTTTTATTTCAATATAAAAAATGCCCGACACCCTAGTTCAGTCGGTAGCATGTCTGTCTACTGAGCTGAGGGTCCCAGGTTCGATTTCTGGCATGGTCAAAAAATGTAACAATGGTGAAATGTGGAGATTCCTCTTTCATTGTGATGAATAAACGGTCAAGGGTGGGTTGTTGTGTCTGTTCTAGATTTAAGTTAGTTTATAAGTTATGTGGTGATATTTTAAGTAGGTTAATAAAGTGCAGGTTAAATAGCTATAGTTAAAAAAATGATAAAGTGAAACTAAATGGGATTTATGGTTTGACTTTTTATGTATACATAAAAAATTTCTGAATATTGCAGTTACCTATCTAGCTTCTATCGGATTTCCAGTTCATTGTAAATTCCAAAGTATTCATTTTGTGTTAAAGTTCTCCTTATAGGCCTACTTTTGAATTCCAATGACCTATTTATTAAAAGTGAATGGTCATAATCAGGGTGGCCACTCAAAACTTTATAATAAAATTCAAGAAAAATTCCAGGTTTTTCCGACAAAAAAAATCTCGACATTTAAAAGACTTTCTCGTGTTAAAAGACTCACAAAATAAACAAATATTATGTGTGTGAGCGTGTGTGTGCTGGTCACCACATTTTAATAATGGAGCAAGTATTGTTTGTAAAAAAAAACCTAAAAAATATTTTAAGTGATTCTTCCCCCGGAATTTTTAAAAACTTTGGTAAACTCCCCCTTATAAATTCAGGCATAATTCCCTGTTTTCACGGTCAATGGCCAGTCTGAGAATTATTTATCCAAATGGGATAGCTTATCATGCCTATATATATATATATATAATATCCAAATTTGAAAAAATCATATAACTCGGTAAGCGAAGAGTACATATTAATGTGCACACAGCCCATACCATACCAGCTATTCCAGATTTTATATAATAACATCCATTCAGTTACAAAAATGTTCGCAGCTTTGCCTTGATATGATTTGGTGCATAAAAAAAGTTTTTTTTATGGTTCTATCGGTTACTCGTAGTCATTCCTACAAGTTCCAATTTATATTATTTTAAGATTCCCATAATTACTCCTTTCAGACGTAAGGGCAACCCGCAACTCCTGTGTGCTGGGCTGTTCAGCTAGCCACGCGCTATCGGGCGTTGCCACAGTGAACACAAAGACTGACAAATTGAGTAGATTTTCTATGAAATAAAAAAATAAGATTATTTGGTTAGAGTAAACCTATGATAGTGTAAAGGAGTCAACCCAGATTTAGATCGAGCGTGACATATGCTGTAACCTAACAATGCATATACCAAAGTTTTGAGATATATATATATAAGGTCATATTCAAAAAGGAATTGTTTATTAACAGTTACCACCCTCTTCAGTGGCCGTATGGTAACGTGCTACTCTTGCGGTAGACTAGACTGCCGATGACGGGGAGATTGATGTTCGAGTCTCTGTCAGGTGTATTGAGAGATATGTTTACAAAATTGTTTTCCACTTTCCCTCCACGCAAGTGCGGGTACACTTATAAATATAACCTTTTTAATCTCTAAAATCACTATAGCGTAATTAGTATATATAAGCCAGTGCACTTAAAAATAACCTTTATAATCTCTAAAACCACTAGTGTAAGCGTGTAACCCGAACGGGGAGTAATATGCAACGTTAAAAATAAATTTAAACAAAAATGTTAACAGTTACAAAAGTTACTAAAAATCATTTTTATTATTAATACGTTAAGACAATTGATCTGTAGCTGTCATTTTTGATAGATCATAGCCTATAATTATATAGTAATGCTGGTGGTGCATTCCCCTAAAGATGTGTCCTCGTATTAAGAGTGTTATCAAAATGTATCGCCCACGCCACCCACTAGACTACTCTTAGTGCAATATTTGTTATCACAATAAAGAATGGGCCAGAGCTTATCTGTTAAGCATTAGAGAGACACTTTTAAGTGGTTATAAATTTTCGCTTCCATTGTTACACGAAAGATTGATAGCGAAGTCCTCTTAAGTCATAACGCATGACATATGACCGATGAGATTCTATTAAAAGCGTAACAATTAAACATAAAACGTTACTATTAATCAAACTTACACGATCGGATTAATTTAATTCTTCCTTTCCCTCTCCCCCAATTTAAGTTTACTTGGTGAAAATAGCGATACCATTATAAAAAACGTGGATTCATTGTGTTGTGACTCTAATCGATGAGCACGTGGGCTAAGACGTTGCGTTCGTCGTGTCTGGTTTGGTTTATCGGCAAAGGGGAGGTAGGGGAGTTACTTTCCCCATACCTACTCAAATAGTGTAAATATGTGGCTAGTCCGAATGGATATTGAGACACTGAGCACAAACAAAAACAAGACAAAGGTAGAAAATACATAATTACATAGCCTTGAATACTCCTCATTGACTTCCTAAGCAAGTCGCATGATGTTAAATTCAGTTAATACAATGGTGGATTAAATAGTCACGCTTTTATATTTGTTAGTTACGGTTATACCCGCATATAAATATTAGAGAAGTTAAACTGAAAAATGGCATCTGAATACGGGAATCTAACTCGGGACCTTTGGCTTAGTACGTCAATGCTCTGACTACTGAGCATAGGCGTTATATGATAGCTCGTTATCTTAATTGATCAATGATCAGTTTCATATGTGGCCGACGATTTCAGCACGTCCCCCAAAGATTCTGCCTTAAAATATGAGTGAAGAATGACCTTGAGCACGTAAATACTCCTGGGTTCGTTTGCCGTGTTCAGGTGCCATCAATTAATATAGCTATGTTTAAATTAATTTTTTTAACATCGGAAAATAGCCAACTAATTAAATTAGAGTAATAAATAATAATCATATATGCGTATAAACTGAACAGGTGGTAAGACACGGTGATAAAAGTTAAAAAAAAAAGAGTATGTATTAGTATACATGCACTGGAACCAATGTTACTATAAGTGAGTATATTTACAAATCAACCAAATTAAACTGAGGTCACCTCAACATAAAACGCTTTAACACAAACACTTCAGATCAAATAAAATAAAAATTAACCTTGAGTAATGATCACATTACAAATTACATCATTCCCCCCTTGCATCACTATGCGAAATAAATCTATGAGCGCTTCACGGCCTCAAACAAAGAAATTTTTCTCGCATCATCAAAAGTAACATCATTACACAACAAACAAATTATTTAATATGCAGAATATAATCCTATGATTCGTTCCTTATGACAAAGCACACGGACAAAGCCATCCGTCTTGTCTGATTTTCCAATGATCGAGAGAAAGGCGTTCAAATACTGGCCTGGTGTGCTAAGTTATTTCCTTCCTAAGTGGTGTGCCACTCTAATCCACACAAATGCACGCTCTTCGAAATTTTACTTTCCTCATCCTCACCCCTTAAATGTAAATATGCGTGTATTCCGGTCGAATAGTAAGTTAGTGGGACGCGGAGCGCGGATTAAATATGCGACAACACGGGTAAGATTGATTTTCAAAATAGGATCTTGTATACAACGGAACGAAAAAACACACTGATACGAGTATATTTTCTTTGTGTACTAAAAAAAATAATATAATAGTTGTGTAAAACGTAGAGCGCACGCACAGTCCGATTCAGATAGGAAGAAACTTTAATTAAAACTACTAAAGTTACTTTAATGTATTCATGTGTCAAGTCATTTGATCTACAACTGCCTCTTTTAATGAAATATTATTAATACTTATGCGATATTTATCATAGTAAAATGTTCAATATGGATCAAAGAAAAATGTGTTTTTCCTAAAAGATTCTTACTACCCGAATCCTACTGTAGTTTCCCAGTTGCTCATTCATTAGATGACAAACTTTTTTACCCTTTTCCTTCATTTAAAAAGTGTCTCATTTAATGCCACTTTGCTCATGACAGATATTCAACAAATATTTGTATCAGCACGTGAAGAAAATTAAGTTTTATGTTTGAGGGCCTTTTTGCAGAGATCGATTCAAATGTAAATCTCTTGCAAGAAGAATTTAGTTACGTGAATAGCAAAGAAAATCTAGATTACATTGATTGTAACGATTCAGGAAGTTAAAAAAATCTAAAGGCTTTCTCAAGACTTTATTTTTTGCTTTTTTTGTTTCTACTCGTCCGGTCTACCGGAATTATGATAATGGAGTAATGATGAGGAAGGTAGAATTTAGATTAACTAAACCCACATTTGTATGGAGAGATTTGGGTGGAGGGAGAGTGAACCTACTGGGGGAACAAAATAAGTACAATCGGTCAAAATTCAAGCCCCATCCTCCATGTCTTTGGGAAACCAGACTAAGCGTGGTTGACGCCTTAGCTAACGCATCCACCGAAGTGAGCTTATCGCAACTTGAAATTAATACTCTAGGCCAGCGTTTTTCAAACTAGGCTCCGCTTTAGTTATGTGAGTCTTCACGAGGCAGTTTTAGAATATTATTTATTTGTTTTTATCACTATAAAATAGCATCAATAATGTAATTAGGATTGCCAGTTTTGTTTAAATCTGAATAAAGGACATTTAGCAAAGGTGCAGCCAGAACATGTTATGTTTTCCGATTGTTTTTTACCTGTAAATTTAACTGTCGCTATTGAAGGTTAATATTCTTAGGGTTAAAAGTTGTATGAAGGTTCCGGCGCATTTTTTTTTTCTGGTGCAAAGACTCGTTAGGTCTAAAAAGTTTGGAAACCCCTTGAATTCTCTGGACGACCCTGGTTATAGTGAACTCCAAGCCACTGAGTGCTGTGCCAGGAGTCGAGGATATGAACGTTCTTCGACACGGAAGGCCTGCCCGTATACCTGTTTGTAAGGGTTTGATAAGACAGTTCGCTGCTGAAAGTGTGTGTGTGTGAGTGCGCGCGCGCGCCAGTCAGCGGCCGTGTGGTACGGTATGTCAGCGAAAGGGGCAGGGAGGAATGGAATAGGGGTGAAGAAGGGCAATGGCCTCCCAACAGGGTCATTCACTCCCGTTGCATCGCGGCAGGGGTAGTGTAAGGGTGGCATACTCTCCCTTCCTCCAATTACATGATCAATTTGAGGAATTCCAGCTAATGGTTAAGAACATAAAAAAAAATCTTTAGGTTGCTGCACCATTAGAGCTGACTTATTAAACAATATAAATTACATTATTTTGTTCTCCTGAAATTTTTAATATTTTGGACCACGTCTTAGGGAGGTATATCATGTTTATTTTATAAAATAAATGAAAACAGAGTTAACACCGCCTTTAATAATACGGTAAAATCTGTTATTACCAGGGTCCGGATTTTTATGAAAGAAAACTTCTTAAGACTTTCAAAACAATTATCTGAAAATTTGAATAAAAACTCGTAATGAATCGTGCATTTTACAAAATTGTAAACAAACAAATACATATGCAATGAAAAGGCTTTAACAACTAGACCCAAAATTCTTATATTTCGCTAAATCTATTAATTTACTTACTAATCTGCTTCTGAAGTGTTAGCTACCCCTTCCCAACGCAGCCCTTTAAAGCTTAGTTGTGGTATCTCACTAGGAATGTGTATTTTACAGCTAAACAAGAAAAGATACAAAGTTCATCGTCTATATTATTCGCACACAAACAGCAGTGTGTAGAAAAAATGTATGTATTTATAAGCTATCGATAGTACTTAAAATTATACTTATTCAACATAACGCCTTAAAATTACTCAAAAATCTCTAAAAATTACATAAACCAAAAATATATTATCTAATTTTTTTAAAAGACCTATAAAATGGACATTTCTGCAACCAGGGGATCATGAACACAGTTTATGTACGTATTAGCATTGTTTGTGATGAACAAAAAAAAAGTTGACATGTCATCTTAATTCCGGGCTCTGGTTATTACATTGCATCAGATTTTTGGTCACTTTTATAAAAAAAAAATTAAAAACTTACGTTCTGGCGTCCTAGTCGCAAGTGTGCGCGTGCCCTTAGTGTGTATATGCAAATAGCCCGGACAAATAATAAGACGCGTCGAAGTGTATAACTTGGCCCCGCCCATGAAAGCACTAACGACCGGACCTAGTGCAATCGTTAGTGCTGCTCAATAAACACAATTTCGTTAGTGCTACATTTTTGTGGAAGCTATAAGCCAAAATCATTGGGCGGGGCCAGGTTGACGTCAAACACTAATTACTTTTGCTTGAGCACAAGTAATTATTTTATTTTATTTAATGTTTAAATAATAGTCTTCAAGCACCCATGTGTTTGAAAGAAATTTCCCCGCACATGTCAGTGACCGTAACATGAATGTAAGACGTGCACTAGTCCATTATATCGTGGTCCCATAGGGTAGCTCTTATTTGTGACGTCATAGATTTAGGATTGGGAGAAGGGAAGAGAAGTAGGACTTGGGTAGAAATGAAAAAAACAATAAAGTTGCGACTTTTCAACAACTGAAGCTATGCTCGAAGGTTGACGACTATAACAAAAAAAACTGAAAGATACTAACGCATATCTCTCTTTTTCCCTGTCAAAACACAGAAATGACAAAAGTATAAATTTAAGGGAGTGGGATGAGAATTAGGGGAGTTTCACGTGAATTGATTAATTACTGACACCGGCCTGTGCTTACACATCTTTTGTGGTGTTTGTTGCAGCAGGTGTTTTTACAGGAGTTTAAAAAACGGTATGGGCTTGTGACAACGATCCCGGGAAAATCATCAATTGAGAAATCATTTTCAACATTAAAAAGAGTAAAAACATATTCCAGAAATACTATAGGACAAAATACACTTTCTGGTTTGGCACTCCTTTCAATTGAAAAGGGTCTGCTTTTTAAATTGAAGCAAGGAGTAGACTTCCATGAAAGATCATAGCAGAGCTCGTAAAAAAGGAGAGAAGGATGGACTTTATTTATGAACACTAGAAAATAAATACGGGGAGTAAAATATCAATGATACCCGTATATAAAAATTAATTTAATATATAAAAATAATCAAATATACCAAATATGCCGCAGGTTGCAATATAAGTGAAAATTAAAAAATATATATGATTTTTTTCCGCTTACATGTATATTTAACGTAATTAATTAACACACAACATAGTTGGTTTACATTTTAATATAAACAAAACAAGTTTTTATGTACACTTAATTAAAAATTGTCAGCTTTAGGGGAGGCGGAACTTGGGGTGGAAGATATAGAGGGAATTTCTAATCACTTGTTAAAATAAAGGGGTGCAAGTTATATTCTAACCCTTATACCCGCATCCTCTTGGATATGCATTATATAGATTTTAGTGTGCCTTATGTAAATCATGGAACAGAAGGGCGCACGAACCCACAACTATCATTAAAAAATACCTCCAAATAGCTTCTTGAATCATATAACATTTTTAAAGAAATTCCGAAGGGGGACCCTGGAAGCCCTCCAAACACCCCCTCCTAGCTTGCCTAAGAATTTTGGTCACGAGACGCTACTGTACCTTATATTAAAAAAAAATACTTACACAAGGATGGTTGCAGCTATCACCTGAAGAAATTGGGAAAACAATTAGTAAAAATAAAACTCCGGGATGGGATCCGAAGCCCAATTCAAATTCACCAGCCACCTACAAGAGATTAAACATTATCATTGCGACCACCGACATATGACATTGTGACCTTGATAGAATTGGTAGAGAACAGTGTGCGTTTGTGGGACAAAACAGGGGAGGAGTTCAAGATGCCTTGCAGCTACTATTGGGTGTTCCCAAAATTCTCTTTCTCTCCGGTTCTGATGTCTCCTAAGGAGATGAAAAAGCACAGTAAAAGAAACCCCTTATTTCTCACTGGAGCCATAATTAGCTCGGAACTACTCACTAAACTGCCAGCCTCTCATTCACCGACAACGATTTTGTCGGTGTGTGTACAAGCACCCTGGTTTGGTGCCGACAACGCTATCGGCGTTGACAATATCGGTATGTGTACAACCGCCCTAAGATGGAGCGGCGCTAGTTTGACGTCAACCTGGCCCGGCCCAATGATTTTGGCTTATAGTTTCCACAAAAATGTAGCACTAGCGAAATTTTTAGGGGTCAATTACCAGCAGTAACGTAGAACTAACGATTGCACTAAGTCCGGTCGTTAGTGCTTTCATGGGCGGGACCTAGTTTATGCACCTGACGCGTCGCACAAAACAATATATTACGAATTTAAGACTATTAACATGGCCAGGCATTAACAAATGTATACTCATTTATTCGACGTTATGACATACAGCTATTGTTTCATAACACAAAACAAAATCTTATATTTAACTTTGGTTAGTAATTAGAAATTCACATAATTTAACCAAGTTTTCATCTCGTTTGTTGGATTTCACTTTAAAAGACACAGAAACTTACTTGCGAAAGCAATTAAATTGAAAAGGTTAAATGTCCGACGGCAAAATATTATCAAACAGCTTGTTAAACAAAGAGCAATGAAGTCGGTTTCTAGCTCTTGCCCTAACTTCACCCTTATAATTTTTGGATGCAGGTATAAAATAACAGTTCTGGGTGTTACAAAGTAGCGCGTTTTTCTTAGGAGCTGTGTGTTTTCAAAACTATTAAATGAGATTGCGGCTCGAACATCAATGGTAATATCTAACTTTTATTTAGATAAGCTCATTTAAGAAGTTGTTCCAAACACTTTCACTTTTTTTTTTAGCACCGCGTTTTGCTACTCGACAAGATTATACGCTTGTGTGTCAATTACGTTAATGGTTTTAGGGATGAGGAAGGTTATATTTATTAGTGTACCCGCATTTTTTGAGTGGAGGAAGAGTGGAACACAATTTTGAATACCCCCCTCCCCCAGTACACCCGACCGAGATTCGAACCTCGATCTCCCCATAATCCGTTGTATAGTACACAACGTGAGTAGCGTCTTGGACCATGCGGCCACCGAAACGAGTTTTGTTCTTTCTTGTAAGAAAGTTTAAAAAAACTATACTCTGATTGTGGTAGGAATAGTGGTATCTGTTACTAAAGTTACTAAAACAATTTTAATATAGTCATACATTAAGTCATATTATCTACAGTTATCACTTTTGATAGATGTTATCAATACCTGGAGAATAACATTATTACCAATTTAGTTAACTGTTATACATATTGGCCGCAAAGAAATGAGATTGACTTTTCTTAACTGTTGTTATAACAAATATCAGGGCATAACAAAACTGATTTTGCTCAGGCCAATGGATGAGTTAGAAATCTGTTTTCATTCATTTAGAAAAGATATATATATATTTCTGAAAATCTGTTTGAATAGAAATGTAAATGAATTATTTACATAGAAAGATGTTTATTGCATCGGGGAAAAGGGAAGAGAAAGAAGGAGCGGGGGAGGGGGAAATTAAACACTATTATCAGAATTAAATGTGTGCATAGCTAAGAGGAGTATTATTTTAATTGTTTACCATAGATTAGATTATTTAATTGAATGATTTAAAGATAATTAATAAATAATTATAGATTTGGGCATGTTTTAATTGAATCTATTAGCGAGTTTATGAATGGAAGAATTTAGTGCAAAAAAATTTTCAACTATGTTATCTTTATATAATTAATCGAACTTATATTAAAATATGTTTCTAGTAATACAGGTTATTTTTAGTTAATTAAAGCTTTTTTAAATTGTAAAAATGTATGTTCGTTAAAAAAAAAGTAATATTCTATTTAGAACCAATGTAAATCTTACCTCAGATTGTAGATGCGACGTACAATACTATTTTCACAGGAAGAACCTCTATCGGCACGCGGTCGTATCCGTTTTAGCTTCCTTGGTTCGGATCCTGACCGGGTTAGTATACGGCCTGATCGGCCTAGATTCCCGTGCGTCAGTTATATCTCCGCGCTAGATTTAGATATTTAATATAGTGTGTTCGGGCGACAGGTAGTTTAATTTTCCCTATCAAAATAATTAGACTGGGTTTGATTTAAATTATTATTATTATTAGCACCGCGTATTACTACCCGTTCGGGTTATACGCACTTACGCTAATGTTTAATGGTAGGGTGATTGAGAGATGAAATGAAGGACCTACAGTTTAACGTGGGATTCAAGCCACGGTGGGGGCCTGGCATTCCCCACATTCACAAGTTGTGATTAATACACATCTTGTCAGAGGTGAAGGAAGGGTTTGGCAATCAGATAAATCTGTGCCGGGATCGAGGATTGAACCCCGGGCCCCAGCACAGAAGTCTGACCCCTTACCCCTAGACCACCAGGTCACTCCTTGATATAAGTGGAAGATAACATAAATTAAAGATCACAAATTAATATATTTAGGATTAATTTATTTAACACTTTGGTACTTGTCACTAAAGAATGAATCTACTATATAATGAAAGTTGAAAAGGAGTTACAACGCGAGTGTGTAGGTTACGTCCGATTTGCATGATGGTATTATCGTGAGGGTCTAACACACATCCTATCTGAATGATGGTGTGATCGTGTTTTTTCCAATGGGTGCCACGAGGGCGTCTTGCAACCCTCATCGCGTCCCATTGGACGATCACCTCCTTAAAAAGAAATCGGCCAAGGTCGCTTTTATTTATCACTTAAAAAATTGCAACTCGGTTCGGGGAGATCTACAATGTGTCCTGTTTTTTTTACTGCTAGTGATTAAGGATCGTTAATACTAAAAAATGCAATATATATTGTACTCTTATTTTTAGAAAGTGAGACCAAGTAACGTTCTAGTACCTCTTTCACTAAAGTTCATGAATCCTGCTAAAGTTAACACGAAATATATGTCCTGCCTTAAACCCTATCTGGAAGCTAGAAAAGTTATTATATTCAGTTTCACATATGTATACGCCAAATCATGAGCTGATTAGCTATCAATTTTGATATATATATATATATTATCAATACTGATTTTAAAAAAAAATACTAATAATATAGCAAAATGTTATAAATGTGCCACAAAAAATGTGTTTTCTAAAAAAACCTTCATATGAAAATTGAGCTGAAACTCAAAATCCTTCTGAACAACACAAATGATCTGCAAGACGGACCCATACTCGCACCTCTTAGTGATATCTACCGACGGGATCCTTAAAGATTGTGTTTGTGATCAGTAGGTTTTTAAATTCAAAAGAGCGTATTATTTAAATCAACCAAACAAAGAAAAATTTAATTATACACAGTCTTAGTGAAAAAGGTGAGTTGGCCCAAAACTCGGCTGGAAGGGGTGTGTGCCAGCTGCCAATTAACCTAACCTCTCATCGAGGCGGCTTACATGAGGCCTCCAAATTGCTTGAGCAACAGGAATCAATTTAAAGGATGACGGGGAGGAAGGTCGTTAAAGAGTTTTCGGGCATCTATTTTCCAAACTAGCGAACCATGGTTTGGATGAAAATTAGGTGCAGATTGCATCAGTAGAAACCAATTAACTCGTTTAAAATCACTAGCTAGTGCCGGAGGTATACGTTAGGAAGCTGTCGCATCCTGCCCCTCTTACACGAACCAATTTGTTTACAGTAAATAAACTTTCAAAGCTCAACACCATTTATATCAAACTTGGTAAATTTTAAAATAAATCGAATATTATAGCATCCGAGCCCATAGAGTTAATTTGGCAAAACGTATGCTGCTGGCTTGAGGGTCTGTGATTCAATTCTCGTCAAGGCCTGTAAATACGAGGGTATTTAAATAAATAAATAAGGTAAAAAGCCCAATGACTTCTGGTCTTGTTACCTTATTTATTGGAACGCACTCATAACTCATCAGAAAATAAGGTTTAACATATTTGGCTAAGTGGTATAAACGGTCTTAAGTCTAATTGTGTTCATCCTACAGTTAAGTTAGTATAAGTCGCTAATAACCTAAAATTATAGGAAACGTGTTCACCCTGAAAGGTATCAGCCTTAGACTTACTTATCTTGACGTATTACAATATGGCTTTATAAGCTATACCATAGTGGAACCATGCCAGGCAAACTTGCCACCTTTCAGGGCCGGTTTACGAATACATTATCTCATCGTCGGGCACGGACTAAACGTCAATCTCATCTAATCGGGGGTTTTAGGTGATGGTAAGGTCGAGGTTCTAGTCCAGACCAGGTGTATGGAGGATTTATTTATTCCCTATATTGCCTCCCAACCTCCCACCACGCATATAAGTGAACATTTCCTATAAATTAGTTAAATACGGATATAGAGGACGGGTAGTAAAACGATAATACGCACAAAAATACATCTGTTTTTCTAAGAGTCAAAGGTTTTTCATTATTAATATTATTTATTAGTTGTTCTGTCTTACGAGAGGTCCGTTTATTTTGTTAGTAAACTTAGACCACCAATGCTTCCTGTCCTCTACCTCCTCCTCCGGCTCCCGGAATATTCTTCTTTCCTTCAAGTCATTCCCTATTTAAATCTTAATTTTCCCTAATCTCCGCTTTTCCTCAACCTTTCCTTCTATGACGTCGTGCAGAAGACAGTACCTTCTAAGGATGTGTCCTATCCAGTTTGCTTTGTACCAAACAATCACATACAAAATGGTTCTCTCCTTATCGACTCTTATTAGGATTTCTTCATCTGTCTCCCTTCCCTGTCTATCCCCTTGATCTTCTCTCTTTCCATCGTTCTAAGAGTCCAAGATTCTGCTCTATACAACGCGATAATCCAAATGTAGCATTTAATCGATTGTTTCCTGAGTTCTAATCTCAAATTGCTGATCAGCAGTAAACTCATCTTCTCGGAAGATTCTTTAGCCATGGCGATCCTCGACCTAATTTTCTTGGTGCAGTAAGCATCCTGTCAGCAGACTTCTCAGCTACCTGAATTGCTCTATGTTTTCCAATTTTGATTCCAAGCGACTTTTCATTTTTTGAAACTAACCATCACTTTTGACTTCTCACTGTTGATCTCCATGCCAAATCTTATCCCTATTTTCACCAGCCGGTCCATCATTTCCTGCAACTCTTCTTTATATTTTATTATTATGTATTTATTTTATGATAATTAAAAGTGTTACTACAGTATCCCTATGGCTTCTTTGCTGCTGACTGACAGCCGACAGTTTTGAAAAGTTACCAGACCAAATTATGTATCCCTACGCCGAACCATATGCTCTGCAAAAACATTTGTTTAACAAGTGTCATTTCTGACAGTCAAAATTTAGGTATACTCGTATACCTAAATGTTGACTGTCAGAAGTCAGCTGTGAGCTGTCGGTCAGCACCAAAGAAGCCACGGGGCTACTGTAGTTATACTTTCATATATTCATATGCCAAGACATGTGTGCGTTAACTATCACTAATGATATTTTTAAAATAGTGACTACCTTAACATAATTATAATTTTGGTAGTAAACTTGAGATCAGCGTTGGCTACTCTACATGAGTATATTCCAAAAAGTTATTCGCGTAGGATCTCAAATACAGTTTGAAACTTTCGATGTTATGGTAAACCGCGAACATTTTCAGCCCATTTGACTTGGCAGTGAACGCACATATCCGGCGCCGAGAATTTGACATGTGAGCAACAGGAAGATCCCATAACTAAATCAAGTTTCAAATAATCTACTTACGTAAGTCGCAGTGCAAGTGAACGCGAACGCGGGATAGAGTGATTGACAAAAGCTAACGTCATTTGCAATTACAAGCCTCCAGTTTGTATGAATATTTATGAAAATTACTCCAATAGAAAGCCATCCTAAATACAGGTTTAAGATACCCCTGTTCAATTCCAAGCGAGGTATATAAAAGTCTAGTAAATTTGGATGTTTTCGTCCTGCTAACCGGATAGTATGTGTGTATGTGTGTGTGTGTATATTATATATATACATACATACACTGAATAATACAATCGGTTAAAGTTAACTTTAGCATTTTATAAAAATAACATAGAATAGTTTCGTAACTATTCGACTAAGAAATGTGTTTGGTTACTGGTTTTTTAAAAGTGTTTATCCTATTGTCTTTACTACCGTTTAAGACGTCTGAATCTAGAACGCACATGGGCAGTCCAATTTTCATATGAAGCGCCTTTTAGAAAATACAAACATATTTTGTTGTTGTCAAAATTGATAAATTGTATTATCTTATTATTATTATTATTATTTAATATGCATGGATATCTATCAAGAAATTACATCTTCAGATCACATGCCTTGAAGTATGATGAAGTAGATATAGTGACTTTTCTAGCTGTCAGATAAAGAAAGACCTTTCTATGAAACTTGGACTGTAATCAACCCCCTAATTTCGAACCATATAAACTCAACAGAAACCCCAACCAAAGTATTTCGAGATATATCAGACTAGCTGTCCTCATACCCTCAGGGGAGCGGTTCGTATGTCTGAATCTGATTCATGGAGGCCGGGGTTTAATACCTTCTGACTGCACTTGAGATGTGGGGAGGGGATTAATGCAACATTATTGTTTTCGTTGATTGTTTTTTATGTAAGGTATCTAACGTGCACTTTATGAACTCACTGATTATATCAGCACATAAGAATTTCTTTGAACGAGAGTGAAAGGTATTTTCATATATCGTCCAGGGTTCTTCTAAATGCCACACTCGATATGGAACTGAGGGCTTTACGTCTCGTACGAAGTAAGGTGTGCTAAGGATTTTTATCACTCAAGAAAAATCCGTCTACCTCGGTTGGGTATGAACCCACAAATATCGGATCCTGAGGCGAGCACTTTACCCCAAGACCACCGAATTTGAGCTTTTCCAATCATCGTTCCAAGCAAATGCTATGTACAAGTTAAAAAAATGTTCCATTAATTTTAATTAAGATAGTTTATATCGTTAATAGTACTGGTATTAGAGAGTGCGCATAGTAAAATAGTAAGTGTCGATGTGAATACTTGTAAAGGCCGTTTGGCCAAACTATTTTTTTTATTCCCCGACTTTTCCAGGTTTTCCAAAGCCAATTTCCAACTTTTCCAGTTAATATATATTACAAACATTTTATTAAGCGCGCAACTTAATATATTAAAATGATGGCTAATGGGTGGTGCAATCTGAGTTGGATTTCAGTGAAATTATATTGATACATTAAAAGGTCGCTTTACACCAGTAGGCTAATTTAAAAATGTTGTGAGATAAATTATAGGAAGAAGCTAAAAAATAATGTAACAGAATCCAGGCGCATGTTGATAACCATGACTCACCTTTGGCTAAAACCGTGCGGTAGAGGGGTAGAAGAAAGACGACACCAAGATTTCAGGTTGATTTTGAGAACTGAGGTTTGTATGCTCAATAGGGACAACTGTGTTTAAAGAGATTCATGGTGTATATTAATTGAAAGAAACATTTAATTTTGACTAATGTTAACAAAAGTTGAGTATGATTTTTAGCGAATATGTGAAAAAACTAGAATTTTGATAAAATTCTACGACTTTTCGCTGACTAAGAAAATTCCCCATTTTCCAGTTCACTGGACACCCTGAATGCGGAAAAAATAAATGTATTGTTTATATTACTTGAGAGAGAAAAGAAAGATTAAAAATCTAAATAGAATGGAAAACCCCATCTTATTAGTTTTAAAATATAGCAAAATGTAAGGATAACATTTTATTTACGTTTTTTATTAGTTTTAATTCTAAAACTGATTTTTTTTAGTATCTAACGTAGCTAGTAAACAGAACAATTAAGCATTTTTAGACTAATGTCATCATTTCGCAATGGTAAATACTTTAATAAGTATCAGGGCTAATGACTACACTTTATTTCACAGTTGAATACAACGCTGAACCCAAATGCTCATCACATTCCGTTCCAAATTATGAGGATTTAGTGAACTACCTGTAAAAAGTACATCTGTCACTAAATGTATTGCTGTTTGAGATAGAGCTTGCTCTTTTACCTTAGAAGCAAACTAAACATGCTTTCAGGTGGTCATAAAAGACTTTACAATTCACTCAAGATAATCGCAAACTTCATTAGAGCTAATAACAAGAGGTAAAAATTCAAGTCAGAAAAGGGGGCGGAGGGGAGGGATTTTGACATAAACAAGACTCAACTAACCATCAACTGTTTCCAACCTGTACCCGGGTCAGTTTAGTAAAATACCTCAATCTTCTTCTATCCTTCCGCCACTTTTCCTCCTTTAATCGCTTCTATCCTTCTCCTCTCCCTTGCACATACACTTTCTGTTATCAACGTCTCTAATCTCTTTCTTGGTCTTCCTTGCAGTCTTTTTCCAACATACTTTATTTCCATCATTTTATTTGGCACCCTCTCCTTCTCAATTGTCATTACATGACAATACCATCTCAGCCTTGCTTTCTCTACTACCCCATTTACTCCCTATACACTCACTTTCTCCCAGATAACTTCAATCCTAATCTTGTTTCCCCTTGTGACAGCTAGCACGCTCTTTGCAAACTTAATTTCCATAGCCTTTCCTACATTCAATGTCCATGTTTCTGCTGCATGTGTGATTATGGGTACAAGTACGCCCTATACAACACTTATTTACACTTATCTTCACCATAAGTTTCTTACAAGCCTATAGAACAAAAGCAATTTAAACGATTTCCTTTGCTTATTCAAGTTTAATTAGTCACATGCTTAGCTTATTTTAACCTACTGACTAGTGACTAATATTTTTACCATCGAATCTTACTACCTGTTCAAGTTATACGCATATATAATTATTCTAAAGAGGGAGGGATGAAGACGGAAGCATTTCAGACCATTCGGCCACTGAAGTGGGTGACTATAGTAATGATTATGAAACTTCAATTTGATCCTAATACAAGTTAGTTTACAATTTATTAATTGGTGGCCGCATATCCTTTGTCTAAGCTTTGGTTCTCAACAAATGAAATCAAAACTCATGCCTATTCCAAGAGTTGGCATTTTTTGAAATATTGGTTTGATATGTGAATGAATTCAATATATGACGAATACTAATAAGATATATACCAGTAGCATATACTCGTACATTACCCGCATCGGTCACCCCATGGTCTAATACACCACTCAAATGACGGACTGGATTACTGGTGACGAGAAAATTGAGGTTCGAATCCCAGTAGGTTTTACCGAGGGTTTTTTCCTAAATTATTTCCCAATTTATATCCACGCAAATGCGGGAACATGTCCTATATCATTTTAAATTACTCACTCCATTGCACTAGCGTAATTAATCTGTGCGTTTAGCCACGACGGACAAACACGTGGTGAAATTAAGATATACAGGATATGCCAAGTAATGTATTAAGAAATAAAATCAATATAATAGTCCTGACATAACTAATAAAAAAACGCTTCGATGGTCACATGGTCTAACGCGCTACTCTCATAGTATACCAGACTGCCGATGACGGGGAGTTCAAGGTTCGAATCTCAGTCGGATGTAGTGAGAGGTTTTTTTCCAAAATTGTTTTCCAATCTGCCTTCACACAAATGCGGCTACACTTCTTCTCAATATAACCTTCCTAATCTCTAAAACTATTAGCTTAAATAGTAAGTGTATAACCCCAACGAGTAGTAAGACGCGATGTTGAAAAAACCTAATCAAATATACATAAATCTTGCTACTTTAAAATAATCAAAATATGTTTAGAACTTATTTTACTAGATTTTAATAAAAATCTTATTATTTAATGTGATCTGCATATGTGGGCACGCGGATAAGGTGTGAGTCTCTTCTCACTCTCCCTCCACACAAATACAAGTGCATTTACTTTTAATTCTGCATGTTTCATCCCTCCCCTATTAGTGAGAACATGCGGATTAGCCGGATGTAAATCAAGACATGTTTAGGTAGGTTTGAAGCTCTACATTAATTGTATTCAAAGTTGCTGAACTATTCATCTGAAACTCTTGTTTCGTTTAATGAATGCTGCGCACACATTGGTGTTGCCAGGCCTCCCCCGTGGTTCGGATTCCACGTTAAAATGTGGGTCCTCCATTTCATCTCACAATTACCCTACCATTACACATTAGCGTAAGTGCGTATAGCCCGAACGGGTAGTAAGACGCGGTGCTAATAATAATCTAAGTTTGTCTTTGTTCATAAAACTCTTAATAATTTTTGTAATCAAATAAATATGTTTCAAATATTAATGAAGTGCAAAGACCTCTATTCCAAAGAAAACAGTTGGTTTTTTTTGCAGGTATTCAATCTAAAAATACTATAGTTAAAAAATATTGTAAATGTGAACCGAGAACCTTTAGGAACTGATTACCAAGGAGTAGTTCTTTATAATGAAACCCGAGCCGGTGAGTACGTAGACTAAATGTCAGGTTCATCTAGTCTAGTTGGCCGGTGACTAGGTCGGGGGGTTCGAATTCCATTCGGGTGTAAAAGTTTTCTCTCTTTTTCTATGTATATCGCTCTTTCTCTCATTTAACCACTCTCTATCTCTATCACTCTGCGCGCAAAAGCGGTTACATAAATTACCCTTTGAGAGACTTATATAATTGATAGTTCGTTCTTATCATTGTATTGTCATAGCGCTATGCTATATTTGCGTCATAACAGCACACGTGTTTTTGAAGGTATACATATCCACATTGGTGGCCATGCGGTTTAAGGCATCAAGTTCTAAATAGACTCGATCACCAGTGACGGGGATGCCGAGGTTTAAATCTCGTCCAGGTTCTGCATACATTCAAGCTAATGCGGGTGCATATCCTTTTAGCTATCCTAACCTTTATATTACAGTCACCTAAATTTATGGTGTTAGACATACGTATGCACAAAATTAAAATAAATACATGCTACTGTGAGTGTGCTGAATGTGATGAGTGCGTAAAGTCACACGTGTTTCTACAAGCCCCAGGTTCACTTGAGAATGTAAAAAATATATTTACTATTTATCATACTCGCCGAACATTTTACAAAATCACCGGTGAGGTTACAAAATTACCATCAACCACCAGTGAATGTTAATAAGTCACGTCAAGATTAGGCTTGGTTAGGTTAGTTAAGGCAAGTTAGGTTAGTCTAAACAAACTTAAAACTAGTTTATTTTAGCTTAGGTTAGGTTAAGTTAGTTTAGGTTAGTTTGGATTTATGTTCTATATTTGTATCCACATATACTAGATATTTTATAAAATCACCGGTAAATGTAGATAATACAGTCAATGTTTCATACTTTCACCAAACTTCATTGGGAAATGTATGAAATCACTGGTAAATTTATATCAATCTTATTAATTGTTAAATATAAATAATCCATCGCTTTCGGTGATTCTATACATTCACTGGTTATTTTACAAAATAACGAATTCCGCACATTCACAATAACATATACACTTCAAAGAGTTAAAAAAAAAAGTCCATGAAAACATCTTAATTGCCTTTCATGTCTACGTAAAATGATATATTACCATGCGTTATTTCTTTATATTTTTAATTGGTGGCCCCCTTACTGGAATTATACTTCCCATCGTGTTTATCTCTTTGTCTTAATTTCTTTAAAGATAAAAAATTCGTTGCACATTTCACACTTCCTCTTAAGTTCCGCTAGAACGCATCCATAGCCGGGTAAAATGGAGAATGGTCCACATCTTTCTAAAGAAAACCTTCGTGGCATTTTGAACATCAACTTTCTTTTTATTGTTTAGACAAAACCTTTTGCCATAACTAAAAAGACCAAATAAAAGGTTCGGCTTGGTTGGGTTTTTTTTCGTTGTCTAGTGAACGCGATTTCTTGACCCCATGCACGCGACTAACTTCGTTATTGTTTGTCCTCTGACGCTAGTAATAGCACTCCGCGAATTAGTAATATAGCCAATACAAAAAAGCTGGATAAAAGTAAACGTTAAGAAAATCAGCATTCGACCAGGGAGTGGCTAGAAAGCAAATCGAACAGATCGGTGGTTACAAGCTCTAAGACTTAAAATTTCGCAATAGATTGGAATGCCGGTGAAAGTGAGCTCGAGGTTTGAAATTCAGCTGGATGTACTAGCGGTATTGAATTCATCACGGTGGTTTTCCCATTTCCATCTCCCTGTCAATTTTATTGTGGATGCACTTCCTTTAATTTACCTTCCTAAATCCCTAAGAGACAGATTAGGTCGTTAATAACCTTGGTTTCAAATGAAGGGGTCAAAATTATTTTTAAATAAAGCAACAGAGCCGGTAAACTAACACCCAGTGAGATAAGGCGGGTTGGAACCTAGGCGTTTATAATCTATCATGTATACTAATTGCTCACTTAACCTTGCAAGTAACTCGTTATAGTAGGATCATGCAAGAAATAAACTTTTAGCGAATATACGAGCGCACTGTATAGTAGGATCGCTAAAGAAAGAAACTTTTTAGAAAATAATCGACAACACTGTAAAGTAGGGCCTAGACCACGAAATAAGCTAGTAGAGAGAAAAAAGGTGTTGTGTAACCAACGTTACAAAATTTATATTACAGTCATCAAAACAAACACCATCCGTCAAGAATGACAATAATTGGAGGACTAAATTACTTAGTGCATAAATACATAGAAGTTAGTTAGCTTTATTGAGTTTTAAACTTTTAAGAGCCCATCTCATGGCCAACTAACCGAGTAGGCTTAGTTAGAAACAATATTACTCTCGAGCCAGAAAACCTTTCGGAGTGTAATTTTCTGCATTCGTTATCTTACCACAGGGAAATATGGAACAGTGTAGTAGCTTTTAAATATTCTAATATTTGTCTTCCAATTTATATATTTTTCTAAAATATTGTGAAAGGGTTTTACTGGCCTCGATTCCGCTGTTTTCTATAGAACCGCATCGAAAACCACACCAAGATGGGACGTCTGGTTTGAACTGTGTTACCTAAGTTAAATGTTATCCGCTCTTAAGATAAGTTTATTCATGCGGCGACCCGACTATACCAAAGCATACTGTCCTTGTACACACTAGCCAGGCTTGATTGAAAGCTAAATTTCCCTAAGTCGTCGGTCGATAAGTAGACAAGTCGACACATTGCATTAAGCACTTTTGCAAACTTTATTAATCATGGTTGTCAAAATTTATCACAAACGCCTTAGATTATTTTGTTCATTATAAATAGGTTTACCTACCTGCACAAAATAAAATCATTCAGCAGCGTTTCACCCAATGTTCTTTAAGAGCACATCTCATTCAACTGATACCACCCACCTAACTTAGGTAAGTAGTACAGCTCGTACTATACGTCACATTGTGGTGCGGTTGGCTTTATTCTGATTTTTTTAAACTATTAGAATTGAGAATAGTGAAAAGGTTTTACGATATCTTTTTAAAAATTCAAAACAAGTTGAAAATGATTAATTTTAAATTAAAACAAAACCTAATAAGCTAGCCCAATTTCACTGATGTCAAATGATGAATGCAGAAAATCACAGTCCAAAAAATGTTATGGTTCGAGCGTAATATTTTATAGGTTATTCGGCTATAGGATGGCCTCTTAGGTTGAGAGTGCTGGGAACGCGATAAAAGTTCTATGTTCTTGCAGTTTTAATAGCAAAAAAAGTTTTTGTCCGAAACAAAATATTTCTCCAGTAGAAACATAAGAGTTTGATTTTATACACGTATTGATATCAACAGTTGTTGAATATCTGTCATGAGCATAGCGGCATTAGATGGCAAATTTTTTAAATGTAGAGAAAAGGTTTAATTAAATTCCAGGACACACTTAACAGATATTCAGGGACTGTTGCTATCACCATGTGAAGAAGATTAAACCCTATGATTCTATTGAAGCAATATTTTATTTATTTGTTTTGGTCAAAAAAATGTGTTTTTATTAAAACTTTAAAAACACTGTCCTTGTCTCGCGTTCCCTACATTCCTACCTTAGATTCAATCATTGAAATTACTGCCATACATAAAAAGACAAACAAATGTGATCAACAAGAAAAATAACAACCCCCACGCCCTAACATATTAATGGGGGGGAAAAACAAAGCTACAGCGCTAGACTTCGAACCCACCATCTTCCTCGTCTGAGCTAGTATTTCCATCAGATGAGCTACGGGTGGTCCCCGGCTGGAGAGCGTTTTTACGAGCACTGCAACCATATAAACGGAAGGAAGGGCAGAGTGGGGTTGGGGGAGAGGGAGACAGGATGTCAAGGTGAGCGATACAGCAGCATTTAGACAGGGCGAAAGTTTATTGCTCAAATTCCTCAGTCTTAAGAAATAAACTCCATATTAAAACATACAATATTTCCCTAAATTTTATCTAATATTATATGACCGACCACCTCTGTGTTCTAGTGGTTAGAGTTCCTGGCTACAGATCCAGAAGACCCGGGTTCGATCTCCGTCACTACCAGAAACTTTATTTGAAGCAGTGGGTCTGGAACAGGCTCAAACTCAGCTTCGTGAGGATAAATGAGGAGCTATTTGAATAAAGAAGTAGCGGCTTTGGTATAGAAAACTGAGATTAACGGCAGGAAGGATCGTTGTGCTGAACACATTGACACCCTATATCCGCAAATGTTGGCTCTAGCTTATCCAACAAACGGCGGCTGCTTAGACGGTATAGCTCGATTGTGGGCCTAGGCCATGGAGTTTTTTTATAACAATGTATTATATCCCTAAAAAGGTATTTGGAAGCTCGAGTTGAGGTCAATTTTTATTCCTTCTTCTAAATCAAAAAACGTTTTGAGTCAAAAGAAAAAGTTGCTTCAGTAGATACATTTAGTTTAGTTTGCTACACATAGTGATCAACCAGTTTTACTAAACCTTTTATTTTTATTTAAAAAGTCGCTCATAAATGCCAACATCCTCATTACCAATATTCAAGAACAATATAATCACTGTGTGAAGAAAATTAAAATAAATGTATATACTGGAGTAACATTTTATTTATCTAATCCAAGACAAAATGTTTGTTTAAAAACAACAACAAATATTAACCTTAGCTCAAATCGACTTTCATCCCACCTTAAGCAAAACATGTAGCAAAATAATGTATAAATTACAAACATAAATAAAGGGCCTAAATTTAAAGTTCACACATGAATAGCAAAAAAAAAAGTCCCCGGTGTTAACTGTGGTGGCAAGGCAAAGAACGCTTTTCTTTGCTTCAAACAGAAAAATATTTCATTTTATTTATTTCGGGTCAGATTTTATATTTTACTTTTTTAAAATTAAAATTTTAATTTTAAAATTCCTGCTTCGAGGTGTATATGTTCATGCAAAGGGGACTAACAATTTTTACATTTTAGATCTCCGCGTGGGGTAGATATCATGCAACGCTAATGAAAGACAAAAAAAAACTCTTCATTTTATTAATATAAATTGAAGAAGTTAGAAAATAACATAACTAATAATTTCCACATTATATTGATTAACGGAAAACATGACAAATTAGTAAATTAAATAATAAATTAATAATTACAATGTTAAATTATTTTTTACTAGATAGTAAACAAAATTAAAGGAATAAACATAGTTACTAAAGACCAGAAAACCATTTCATGCCTGCATTAAATTAGTATTTTAAAGAAAATTGGTAGACGTATGCGGCATTGCCTACGGTAGCCACACAATGGACTGCGTGGTTACCTCTGTCCAACCTTTTATTTGCTTCAAACAAAGAGAGAGAAAATCTTCACTATTTCTTCCGACCCAGTTTTTAATTAATTTAAAAAGATAAAATTAAAATTTTGAAATGCCGGTTTAGATGTGCACATGTTTGTGCACAAGTGCTACTAATTTGTAAATTTCAGTCCTCGGTATGCGCTTGATATCACGCATCTTAAAGACACACAAACTCTTCATTGTATTAATAGTTATAATAAAAGAAGAAGATAAATTTATCCAAATCACACAATTTCTTTCTCAAAACAAAAATACTTGAAACATGATTTATTTCAAATATAATAATATATGTGTTGGTACATAAGTTTAATGAGTAGTGAATTGTAGAAACAAACATAGATCTAAAAATTGTATGTCAAAGATTTGTAATACCAAGAATTATATAATTCCCCTCAATGAAATTATACCGTCGTAATTAAAAGTTAGTTTTTTTTTAACTTGTTGGAAGATTTATGTTATGGATATTACATATTTACTTGCACGTGGTAAATAAGAAAAAATGTCCACTATAAACGTTAAGTTAATCGTTTTATGTATTGTTTTTAAGAGCGCTTTTACACAGTTGAGGTTATTTGCATGGAAGAAACAAATGAGCTCCGAATCTCGTACCGCGATTGTTCTCGCACAACACACATTTTCGAACCGAGAGTTCGTCGTCTTTTGTTTTATTGACAATGCTTGAGCAATCTTGGATGTCAAGTAGAGGCTAGTGAACGATAATAATAGTAAGAACGCGGTAGGAAGGACATTAGGCTATCTGACAGTTACAAAAGTTGTAACTACTTTAATTGTACGCCAAACCATGTGATCTGTAACTGTCACTTTTGGTAGCTAGTAAATGTTTTTGTGGAGGTTTTTTTTCCGACGCATCTTACTACCACATATTTATACTAAAGGGGGAGGGGATTAGGAAGGTTGAATTTATAAGAAGTGTAGCTGCATTTGTTTGAAGTGAGAGCGCAAAAACTATTAAGGAAAAATCGCCCTTAGAAGACCCGGATGAGATTCGAGGCCCGATCTCTCATCAATAAAAGTTCCTCACGCATTACCGTTGAACATTTAAAAGGCAGTTTAAAAAATGTTCAATTACTTAATTTATCTCCGACATTAAAGAAATATCTAGATTTATGAAAAAATTGCATTCGTCTCAATAAGATGTGTTTTAGTAGATGATTGACCGCATCTGTGGTCTAGTGGTCAGAGTTCCTAGCTACAGATCCAGGCGTCTAGGGTTCGATCCCTAGTGCTTTCAAAATGTATCAATGAGGCAGTAGGTGTGGAACGGAGTCAAACTCAGACTCATGAGGATAAATGAGGATCCACTTAAATAAGTTATTTATTATTATTATTATTTAGCACCGCGTCTTAATGCCCGTTCGGGTTATACGCTTAATAGCTCAGGATTATTAGCAAATAACCTGGATAAAATTCGGAGAAAGTTGAAAATTTCAGGATCGGCTCAGAATTACATGCCTTACACCATATCAAAAGTCTCCTAAGGTCCGACGCTTGGCTTGTTTTTTAGAAGACCCTATAGTTCAAAAAGTGTATAAATACCTAAAAATTATTTTAAAGCGAGAGCAAATTAGAAAAACGCTGACAATTTCAAGACTGTCACAGAATTATATGCTTAGCAACATATCAAAATTTCGAGGCTTAGTTTTTATGGCAGAAGACTCCAAAGTTTAAAAAGTACATAAGTACTAATACATTATTTTAAGGCAGTAAAAAATTAAGAACGCAGAAAATTTCAGGATTGTCTCAGAATTATATACTTTACAACATATCAAAAGTCCCTTAAAGTCTGAGGCTTGGATTATTTGGTAATGACCCCAAAGCTCAACAAGTCCATAAGTACCGTACTTATAAATTATTTTAGAGCGGGACGAAAATTAGCGGAACGCTGAAAATTTTAGGATCGACTCGGAATCACATTCTTTACAACATATAAAAAGTCCCATAAAGTTCGAGGCTTGGCTTTTATAGTAGGAGACCCAAAAGTTCAGAAAATGCACTAGTAAATTAGCCTACAAGGCATAAATAAAAGTAAGTTTCACTCGTGTCCCAGTTAAATTCATCCCCAAGTGAATTCCTTAGAGTTAACACACACAATTCTCTCACCTCATTAATAAATTTAGTGTTATAGAGTTTATTTTTCAAAATATATTAATTAGGCCATCCACGTTTTCTTCACTATCCATAGTGATAGGCGGTGCACACTTCTCCCGAACAGCGACACATTGTAGAGCACGCCAGCCCGCTCTTCTTACATTCGCAACCTTTCTTGCAATCACATTAGATAAGATGCAAGAGCTTTTCTGGGGCTGGAGGGAGAAATGTCATGAAAGAACAAGCTCCTGTTAACACAACAAGATGAATAATTCGAAATTTTGCAATTTTATTTAAAATATATTATATAAATTTAGATCGAATAAATAAAGATGTAAAAAAAATTGCCTCAGTTCGTTAGTGTGAGCAGATTATCTAACCAGTGTTGCACCTGCAGATACACTCTGAGTGTTGACGGGCAGCAGCACTGGCAGGTGGAAGCACGGCGATGTAGAAAGTAGCAGTGACAGACTGACGAGCTACAGTGGACATATATTTTATAACGCAGCTCGTCTAGGGATTTGCAGTTTTCTTTTTTGTACAAAGACAAAATAAACAGTTCTCCCGCTAAAGCTATTCATCAAGAGTAGCAGAAGGATCATTGAAAATTAGCATTTTATTGGACAGTTCTTTATAAATTTGGAGGAGGTCAAAAACCAATTTCTTTCCTTTTCTGAAAAGGGCAGGTGTCGTTATCACAACCTGTCATTGCATGAGTAAACTGGAGGGTGTTTTTTACAGGACCTAGAAATTCTTGGAGCTCCACGATATTGGGAATTTTATCAGGTCTGTAGTTTTTCCAGGAATTGGGAGAGAGCTTACTACTTGAAAGTGCACGCACAGCTAGCATGGTAATAATATCTGTTTCAGTTGCTATAACTGTTACATGTTGCCGATCTGATAGCTCAATATCGTCGAAATAATAAGTCAATCTGCATCTACGCTTGCTAACTGGACCAAGATGCCACAATTCCGTAGAATGGGTGTTAGAATTGTGATAAAACGTGATTTGTTTTTGTCATTTGCTAGAAACTTTTCCTGAGAGGATGTGGCAACCATGTCAAGTCTATTGCTAAGTCTACCGAAGTTTTCTTGCTACTCCAGCGCTTCTGCTCCTCCGCCTTAGTGTTCCCCCATACCCATCAAACACTACTGTTGATGAACACTTAAAATGGTTAATCATATAAGATGAATATGTCATGTAATAATCCTGTAAGTCGCTGGTCTCAGCCAAATAATGATACGAA
>CABFVX010003019.1:64576-96663 GCA_902151425.1 Timema shepardi | reverse complement strand
ATAAATCTGTGCCGGGACCGAGGATTGAACCCCGGCCGCCAGCACAGAAGTCTGACACCTTACCCCTGGACCACCAGGTCACCTTTTACAGTTATAAACAATATATTAAATCATAGCATTGGGCCAGGAATGCATTTTCAAAAAACCTTAAATGAACATATTATTTGAATATTTATAAGTTTCGTAATTTTTTAAATATTATATCAGGAAAATAATGAACGTTTGGCTTACTATGAATTAACTCGCATAAAAAAAGCTTAGTGCTTTAATTAAGAATTAGTCTTTTGATATATTATTAGAATACAATTTTCTATTTTAAAATGAATACACTTATTTATTTGTTATATTTTTACTTTTATTAACTTAAATTCACTTCTGAGATAAAAACACATTTATGTGTGTTGTAGAAAAACCCGATATACATTTTTCAATTATTTAAGCTCCTTCTAATCTTTCTCTTTTCTCCACCACGAAGCCCCTGGTATCTCTGAAGACACCACCTGTCAAACAGGAAAGTTGGACAAGTTGCCCACCCTAGTCACGTGCAGAGGCTAAATGATTCGGGATTACATCCCTTCAGGCGGTGGTGCGGACGGACGCCGTTGATTAAAAGGAGACTTCATCTCACTTGGTGCACCTGTTTTTTTTAAACCTGTTTTGTTGCTGACGCTAGAAGTAAATGGATATTTTAAGTAGAATAAGAGTTCCGTGCAAACACTACAACGTATTATTGCTTCAGTGTGGAAATGCATTTTATTAATTTAATTTACTGTGAATTAATTACACTTTTATTTAATTAAACGTGACATATTTTCTTTAAAAAAGTTGTAACGTATTTTTTTCTTTAGCATTTAAAATGTCTAAATATATATCTAGCGCCGTGTCTTATCGCCCGTTTGGGTAAATACATTTTTAATAATCACACTAATGTGATAGGAATGAGGAGGGTTGAATATAGAGGAAGTGTATCCGTATTATTTTGGAGGTAGAGCGGAAAACCTTTTATGAAAATATTGGTACTAAAATAAATAAATATCAAAGTCTGATAGTAGAGTCTCGGAAACGCACCATTCGATAACTCGACACTTTATAACTCGACATTCCGCGTAACTCAACATCCGCACGTGCACACAGTTGTTGGCACCAGTCTTCACAACCCAAGGTCATTCAACTGTAAAACCTCTCAGTTTGTGCACCTTGAGTGGAACAGTCGTGCTGTAGTGTTTTTACAAGTGCTGCGTTATTCGAATAAATACAATATAATATTACAGTACTGCACTGCATTTCTGTATATTACAGGTATGTATATACACCATTATATCAACTCGTAATATATTGTACCGTACAGTACTACAGTACAGTACCACTCTACCTATACTATTCGATACTGTACTGAGATTAATCCTTGTTTAGTAAACATTGCATAGTAAAGATGCATCTTATTCAAGTTAATTCGTAAAACTCGACATTTCAATAACTCGACTCCATATTAGTTCACATTAGGTCGAGTTTCCGAGACTCTACTTCCATTAGAAAACACAACTTACATAATACAACCACTACTATTATTCTTACAGCAGTCCATTTTATTTTGTGTTTACAAACATAGATAAAATACTCGTTCAGTAAAGTGTAGGGGCTCAAAACGTGTTGGATTTTCTGGGTGCATTATTTAACTTTTTGTCTCCCAATTTTAACAATCGTCTGGGATATATTTAATTATGATAGTGAGTAGGGAATAGGAAGGTAGAATAAATATCTACCATACCCACATTCGCGTGGAGGTAGATTTAGGAATAAAACACCCTTAGAATACCCGGCCCGGTTCTAGAAATCTTACTTTCCCTTAACTGGTAAACCATACTAGATGATCCATTCTATAACCTGCGTGCCCACCGAAATCAATCAAACATGTAGGCCCTAAAGTCTTCGTTATATATTCCATATTCTCGTTTATTTATACGACGCGATTAAGGCGTAGTTTTAAATTACTAAAATCCAGGTAAGTTTTGTTATGTTAACTTATTTGTAATTTGACCCACTTTGGTGTCCCATGGTCTAAGGCGTCACTTTCGCAATAAACTATACTTCCGATATCGGGATTCGAATATTGGTCGGGTCTACTGAGTGTGGTTTTTTCCTAAATGTTTTTTCACTTTCTCTCCACGCAACAGGGGGAACACTTACCCTAAATTTAACTTAACCTAATTCCCATACACAATAGCATAATAGTAGGCTTACAAATGTATCTGAACGGGTAGTAAGACGTGTTACAAAAAAATCGACTTTTAGGGCTCAACAATTTATATATTTTGTAATTTTTAAAAATCTATTTGTTTAAATTAGTTTATTAAACAGTAGGCCTAGTCATCTCTTGAATAATTTTTAGATCTTAATTATAAAAATAAACTTTCTATACTGTATTATTTCAATTTTTTAAAAATATATAGATTTATTATATTTAAAAATAAAAATAAAAGATACTATTACTAAAACTACGATGTAATTTTTTTTCAGCTTGACACTGATAAGATCTCCAAACTGTCTTCGTCTCATTATCTTCCCATCCAAAACTCCCGCACTTCAACCCATTTTCTCCCCTATTCACACTTCCCACAATATCCTTACTCTCATTAATCATTCACGGCTTCAAGACTTCAGACCGTTCCCTATACTATAGCACTTTTTATTAAACAGTTTTCAAGATGACGTCCATGACACAATCTAAACAATATTTGAAATTCCATAAATTGATATGCTTATGTTTTTTAACACTTTTATTCATTTACTGAAATGGTAAAAGTTTTAATTAATTATCAAACAATGAAGCGCTAATCGTCAATAGAACTTTAAAGTTAGACTATTTATTAATACTTTTTATAGTGTAGTATTTAATAAGGTACCAAATTTTTTTAAATTAAAATATAATATTTAAAATTAATTTTAAGTACCGTTGTACATTTACCTATTATTAGCATCTACATTTAGATAGAATTTTTTTTCACCAATTTTATGTTTAACGTTATAAACATATTTTAAAATTTTTGACAACTCTTCAGTAAATTTTTATATTACACCCCGACTTAGAATAGTAATTATCTCAAATACTATTTTGCATGACCGTCATAGATTAAAAAAATATAACAAATTTGCTACTATAATATTACTATTATTTAAGGATTTATTTTACACAACGTAACGGTGTATAAACACCATTTGCAAACTAACTTTATACTACTACCCTCAATACTCTGAAACTATTTAATCCAAAAGAATATATATAGGTATACATTTAACTAATGTATAAACATAGAAATAGAGAGAAAAGATAGGTGTATGAGTGTGGATTTAAAGGAAAGGACAGGCCATACAAGACGCGGCTAAATATGGCAGAAGAATGTGTGAAAAAGAGAAACCTAGTAAAAGAGAATGCATGACTCGGTCAATGAATGTTGTTAAAGCGAAGAGAGTTTGCACGGATAAGTAAGTGTGGACAAAGTTAGTGGGGATGGATTAAGTACAAAGTTTTTGTGTTTGTTTTAGCACCACGTCTTACTATCCGTCCGGGTTATACGCTTATGTTCTAACTATGCTAATGGTTTTAGAAATTATGTTAGAAAGGTTATTTTTAAAGGAAGTTTACCAGAATTTGCGTATAGGGAGAGTTGAAAACAATTTTTGAAAATCACCCTCAGTAAACCTGACCGTGATCGAACCACGATATACCCCCCGTCATCAACAGTCTATTATATCGTGAGAATAGCGCCTAAGACCATGTGGCCACCGGAATGGGTTATAATCATAATTAAACATGAAAAGCTGTAAGTCTATTTTCTAAGGAATAATGGAAGAAAAATAAGTTTTGTATAATAGGCATGTATGTTATGGTATGTTATATATTTATATTATTGGTATTATTATTATCAGCGCGTCTTACTACCCGTTAGGGTTATACGCACTTACACTGTGTAATGGTAGGGTGATTGTGAGATGAAATGGAGGACCTACAGTTTAACGTGGAATCCGAACCACGGTAGAGGCCTGTCATTCACCACTTTCACAAGTTGTGACTAATACACGTCTTGTCAGAGGTAAAGGAAGGGTTTGGCGATCAGATAAATCTGTGCCGGGACGGAGGATTGAACCCTGTATTTCCGGCACCAAAGTCCGACACCGTATCCCTGGACCACCTGGTCACCGGCGTTTTGTATTTATGTTACGCTATTTTATGTATGTTATGCATGTATTCAAATTATTTATTTATGTTATATTATGTATTTAAGTTATGTTATGTATGTTGTGTATGTATTTTTCGTACTCAATATATGAGCACCATCATTTAAATATTAGTAATTTTTTTCTTTTGTTTTTGTCAAAGCGTCCAAGGGCTGGACAAATCCACACCGTGGGTTGGATTCGGCCCGTGAGCCGTAGGTTGGTTACCACTGCTTTAAATCATGTAGCCACCGAAGTAGGTAAATACATTTGTTTTAATTGAATTATTCGAGTGTTTAACCGATATTAATAGTTTTGGCCGATTGACAATATCTGTGTTTCAAATCTCATAACCCGTACAATATATCTACATAGTCACACTAATGAGGAAGGTGGAATTTAAAAGAAGTGTACCCGAATTTGCTTGAAATGGAGATTGAGGAACAATTAAAAACACCAAAGATGTATCTGATTACCAAACCCTTCCTTCACCTCTGACAAGACGTGTATTAATCACAATTTGTGAATGTGAGGAATGCCAGGCCTTCACCGTGGTTCGGATTCCACGTTAAACTGTAGGTCTTTCATTTCATCTCACAATCACCTTACCATTACACATTAGCGTAAGTGCGTATAACCCGAACGGGTAGTAAGACGTGGTGCTACTGCTACTACAACCACTACTACTACTACTACTACTACTACTACTACTACTACTACTAATAATAATAATAATAATTAAAAACACCATTAATAAGCATACATCCGTCCAGGATTTGAAACATGAATTATACAGCAGGAAACCAGACATATAATAGGTTTTGTCAACTAACCTCACGTGATCACATATGTGAGAAATTTATGCTTTTAATAACAAAACAAGGATAATTTTAATTTATACTAAGCTAATCGTCACATTTTTAACTATTAATTTCGATAAATTGTAATGTATTTTTCCTTGAGATTTTGAAATTTATAAAAATATTAACATCATAATTTGGTATGAAAATGAATAAATGTTAAGAATTTTTATATTTTTGAAAAACATTCTAATAACTTAACAAGGAACGTAATAAAAACGTTTAAAAAAATATAAATCAAGATTTTCACAAACATTACGTGAGAATCAGCTTTTGCTATTTCACTGGGCCTGAGGATTATTCCGGCGCGCCTCTACTGTAAGAAATAATTGTGCAGTGAAATCAGCCACTAACAAGGAACAACACCCGCTTCGGTGGCCACGGGGTCTGAGGCGTCACTTTAACGAAATACTAGACTGACGATGACTGGGAGATTGGGGCTCGAATTCCGGTCGGGTGTCCCGAATGTGGATTTTCCTAAGTGGCTTACCACTCTACTTCCACGCAAACGTGGGTACACTTACTCTAAATTCAGCCTTCGTCATACTTAACTCATTATAATAATTAGTACAGATGTGTCGGGTAGTAAGACGTTGTGCTAAAAATAATAATGACGAGGAACAAGGGAATAAAAAGAAGTTAAGGAAATATTAATAATTCTAAAAATCATATTTAAAAAAAAATTACTTAAAACATCTAAATACCTTTGCTTCCTCTTCTCACTTTAAACGTAGATAAATATATATTCTGGCATAATCAAACATTTGACTTAATATCTTTTTGTGTGTGTCTATATTGAGTCTAATTTTCTTTTTCTTTTTTGACTTTTAACGTCTAATATTTGCTTGTGTTAAATTATATTAAAATGTATTTTAACATGTCTAAAAATACTCTCCTTAATTGTTTAAATATTTGAATTATATTGAAATTTTTAAAATCTAATTCTTTTGTCTTGCCAGACATTATTATATAATTATGTAGGGTCTACCTTATTTATAAATCAATACGGTTTTACACATCGTATACCAATCAATTTTTTTTTTCAATTATAGATTTGTTTAGTTAAATTTATAACTAAATATATTTTCTAATCCAATATTAAAGTTGTATATAGTTAAAAAAATTAGTCTATATAATTTTAATTCAGTCACAATTACTGTTTATTTTTGGTACATTTTAATTAGAGTCTAGTCCGACACCTTAGCTCTGTCGGTAACGTGTCTGTCTACCGAGTCCAAGGGTTCCGGATTCGATTCCTGGAATGGCCGAAAAGTGTATCAAGTTTCAAATGACTGTTTACTCTTTCACAGTGATGAATTAAAGGTCGGGGACTGGATGTTATGTCTGCTCTAGATTTAAGTTAGTTTATAAGTCATGTTCTGATACAATCATCAGAAATATCACGTTAAATACCTCAAATAAATAAAAAACTAAATATTATTTGTTTTGAGTTTATTAACAAAAAGCATAAATTAGGTTTTCTCTTAATTCAAAAGAAAGCTTCAAGGTTTATTGGATAGTTGGAGTACATCATCAATTTTATTTTAACCACGTCTTAATATTCTCCCTAGTTGTATTTACTTATGAGAGTTAGTAAGAACAAAAAAAGGGTTGAATTTAGAGGAGCTATACTAATATAAAGGATAAAGGTTTAACTAAAAAACATCGTTTTAAGTTATTTATTTAAGTAATAGTGCCTGGTATTAAATCGCATCTAGAGAAAAGAACTGTATGTATACATTAGGATACTTGAAACAGATAGTAATGTATCAATATTAAAACACTTGAACACATTTATGTAACCTTTCGTCTCACAAAGATGATGTAAAATTTGATTTCCTAATTGAATTCTGTAGACAGGGTTTAATATGGAAATTACGTCTGTTCTTATCAACTCCATCGAATGACAAAAGTAGGGTTTAACAAGTTTAGCCGTTTAAAAGCTACGAATACTTCACGAACAATTACAGTTTGATCTTTTATAATCCAATCACTCTTGTCAGTCTGGGGAATTTTAAATGGAGTTGGTTAAAAAATAAAAGGTTCGACATTGTAAAAAGGTTTCAAGATGAAATAAACCTTAAGGGAAATATGAGATAATACTTTTTAGTATTTAATTTTGTCGGCGTGATTCATGGCATTCCATTGTGAAAGTAAATAACTGTTATATTTATTTATAAAATTCTTACTCTTTAGGTTCAAAAATATTTTGACACACTTTATATAAACGTTTTGAGGTATTTTTTGCAAAGCAGTTGCATTAAAAATTTCATTTAAAAACTGTTCTTGCATTGTAAAAGAGGCAAAGTATTTAATCACGGGCGATTAATTGCCTATTATATATTATTTTTTAGTCAAAAGATATTTTTTAAGTACTTAAAGTATTTTTTCTATATTATTTAGTCTTAAAATTGTGTGAAAGTCTAAATATTTGTCATGGTTAAATAACTGCCAGTTACTACTATTTTTTTTACCACCGCATTTTACTATCCGTTCGGGTTATACGTTCAGTTACTATTAGCTTTAGATCCAATCGGAAAGAATTTAGTAGATGTTTACATATTTGTTATCGTTATTATAGATTGTCAACAATACATCCGTTGAATCTAAAACTCAGTCTAACTCCCTATTTCACGAATCAATTTTTTTTATTTCACTTAAAAATCTCTAACATCTGGAGAAAAATTTTTTTTTAAAAAAGAAGAAATAGTAAAATTTTTGTAATGCATTTATTATATCATGTATTATACATTCAGTTAAATGATAAATCAATAATATGGGGTCTAGATATTAGGCTTGATGAAGCACGGGACGAACCACCACTAAGCAGTATTAAAACTTTAAAACATATACCAATTGTATTTTAAAATAAATACATTATTTTCTCGAATCGGATGTTTTTCTAGAATCTTCCAATATTATTGAGAATTCTAAGTTTCACGGATTCGATAGTCCCATCCCTAGTTGTATGTATCACATGTACCACGAAGTAGTCACCCCACACAATAAAACCGAAGAATTTAACTAATAACGAATATATCCCCACAAGGAATCGCCAGTGCTTACAATTATAGTAAATACTATATATGTGCGTCTGACAGTCAATAATAATTTCCTTTTTTCTTTCTCTTCCTCATCAAACAACAGGACATCTTGAAATAAAGGACGACTAGGTGGTATTATGACCCCCTAGTTCCTTCCCTCACATCATCGTAATCGGTCTTTCTAGCAGTGAGATCATTATCATCACCGTATTCATCATAGTCGTCATCGTCATCATCATCATCATAATCGTATTATCATCATCGTTGTCATCACCATAATCGTCGTCGTCATTGTCATCATCATCATCATCGTTGTCATCATTATAATCGTCGTCATCATCATCATCATCATAATCGTATTATCATCATCGTTGTCATCATCATAATCGTCGTCGTCATCGTCATCATCATCATCGTCGTCGTCTTCGTCATTGTCATTGTCATCGTCTTAGTCATTGTCATCATCATCATCATCATCGTCGTCATTGTCATTGTCGTCGTAGTCATTTTCATCATCATCATCATCATCGTCGTCATTGTCATCGTCGTGGTAGTCATTGTCATTGTCGTCGTAGTCATTGGCATCATCATCATCATCGTCGTCATTGTCATCGTCGTGGTAGTCATTGTCATTGTCGTCGTAGTCATTGTCATCATCATCATCGTCGTAGTCATTGTCATCGTAATACTTCACGAATGCAGACCTTGGTGGTCTTTTTCAACCTCCAGATGAAGACTGTCCGAAAGTCGTTTTAACGTTGCATCAAGTATTATTTCACTCCGAGTTGGTATTTAAAATACATTTTTGGGATAACGTTTTGTAGCTATTTGGTTTGTATTTTTACACATTTTCTAAAGTTGGTGTAACATGAAGTATATTATTTCATTCTTTTTATTATCAATCATTGTTCATCCCGTTGTTATCCCGAAAAAAATAAAATTTGACTCTTAGGAAGATGTAAAAGAAATCCTTGGAGAGCTGTGAAATGTGGTGCTAGAGAAGACTTGAGAAGCTCGATCAGACAGGAGGACAAATGAATAAGTCCTAAGAAGAATGGAAGATAAGGAAACCATTTTGGTTGTGATTCTTTAGTTATAAAGCTAACTGGATCAGACACATAACTTAGGAGGAACTGTCTTCTGCACGACGTTATAGAAGGAAAGGTTGAGCGAAAGAGGAGCTTAGGAAGGAGGAGGATTCAAATATCGGATGACTTGAAGGAAAAAAGAATATGCTGGGAGCTCAAGGAGGAGGCAGAGGACAGGGTGCATTGTCAGTTTGAGTTAACTATCTAAAGGAATTGACCTGTAGCAAGACAAAACCCCTAATAATTGTAATGATAATAATCACAATCTAAGTTAATCCATTTTTGTGTTTCCTAAATGAGTCCATATTTTGCATCACTATACGTCTAACCTTATTACTATCTGTAGTTTATTTGGTTCTAGAACGTTACCGTATATACTGAGTTGAGATGGGAGTTTTGAATCCTTGATTCTTAGAATACCTTGAATTATATAGTATCCGAAAAATTTGAGTTTCGTAAAAATCTCATAAGGCTATCTAGAATACACTTGTGAAGTCCTTGACTTGAAATCACAAATTTAAGTAATCGGTAACTGTTATTTTTATAGGCTTGTGTAGGTAAGAAAATAACAAAAAATGACAAAATTGTATTAATTATATTTACCAAACCCTTCCTTCACCTCTGACAAGACATCTTGTGAATGTGGGGAATGCCAGGCCTCCACCGTGGTTCAGATTCCACGTTNTGACAAGACATCTTGTGAATGTGGGGAATGCCAGGCCTCCACCGTGGTTCAGATTCCACGTTAAACTGTAGGTCCTCCATTTCATCTCACAATCACCCTACCATTACACATTAGCGTAAGTGCGTATAACCCGAACGGGTAGTAAGACGCGGTGCTAATAATAATAATAATTATATTAATTATATTAATTTACTCAAAGTTTTTTAATTATGTAAGAGACGTGACAAAATAGCTTTTGTCATTAATACCAGGTCCTAAACAATTTTCTTTCAAAATAAAGTTGTACAACTTTAATATTTATATATTTAAATACAGGATTAAATAAAGAATTAAAATTTGGATTTGAGATTCAAAAGAAAACTTAAGAAAATTTAGATTTGACCCATCTCTAAATTAAACCTAGATTTTATATAAATTTAGTAACTTTGCACATAACATCTTTTTCGCCCTTAATGATACACGGTATCTAATATAATAGAACATGTTTATTTGTTCTAAAATTTTACTCTAAATTAAAATGTTACTGCACACCGATTTCTGTCTTAAAATACTTTTTATCAAAGGAATTATGATATGTTGGCGATTTATTAGCGTGTTCTTTGAGTGTACATTCCATTCAACAAAACATCCTCCTTTCAATAGTACTGAATGATTCATTAGTGCGCTCTAGCTTACATATCATTAGTTAACTCTTGGCACTGGTCTTGGATGTCTCTTGGACTAAAGCCGAATTCAGACTACTACGCTGACGTTCCGTGTACACACGTGTTATGACGGTTTAGTGAAAAAAAACCCATCCCAATAAATTATATTGAAGTGCTCATACTGCCGTGATGTGTTGTGCTATGATATTTTATGTGTTATCTGACGCCGGAACGCGTGTTAACATGTCGTTACACGCATCAGCCCAAGAAATGGACATCCAGATTTTCGTTAGAGGTGTTGAAGCACGTGACACTTGAGGGTTTTTTTTTCGATTTTTTTTTGGGTGAGATATTGAAGGTTATAAAACTCCTTTATTGATATCCTAGTGTACATTTAGAAACGCTCTTAATCTTTCAAAATTTTCAGGCCGTAAATGATGTAACTCATCAAATTTCCCCCTCTCGATGTTAATGTGATGTATCCACTATCTCGTTTGTTCAAGTGCAAATGACAAACATACTAATAGTGGCTACTATCTCCTCCTCTTCCTAAAGTTAAGCTAATAGTCTTTCATCCATTTAAGTACTGTCCACTTGAAAATTTGATAAAACAGATCGTACACAAAATGATGTGTTCTGATCAGAATCAAGAAGTCAATTGACGACAATTCACGTAAAAACGACACAATACACCAGATACATCAGAGCAGTGCAATCACTTGAAGTTTATGTGTTGTGTTGAGATATGTTGACATGTACAAACACGATAAGTCAGCGTAGTCTGAATCCGGCTTAAGAGTGGTTAGGTTAAGTGGTTATACCGTTGAGTTAATGGTTCGGGATTTGAATGACTACAGCAGGTGTAGGCAACCTTTATAAGCCCAGATCCACTAATAAATATATCCAAGACCCATTGTTTCACCCTGGTATATACAACTTATATTTCTTTAATTAAATATTTTTTATCAAACACTTAGCTCTTTACCTTTATAGAAAAATTAAAAAAGAAATAAAATGTTAGTTTTTATATTCATCTATTTAATTTTCATATAACATTATTGATTATGACCGATCAAGGTAATTTTGGTCAAACTTAATTTTTTTTAATAGGCTCACTTTATATATTTGCAAATTTAAAGTACTCGTAGAGATTGTCTTTTAATGACAATATAGTTTTCTTATAAGCTCGACTGAAAATTGCCGCGAGATCGACCTGTCGATCGTAATCGATCAGTTACCAAACTCTGTTATAAAGGCATATTTTTCAAAAAATATTATTTAAACCTGTCAAATATTTTTCGAAGTAACTTTTATTTAAGTACATTTAATTTTAACCAAGAATATTATACTACATTACCACACCGATTATTTGAACCCCAATCATTCGAAACACCAATGTTCTTTTTAGTACCGCGTTTTACTACCCGTTCGGTCTATACACTTATGTACTAATTGCGCTAAAGGTTTTAAGGATTAGGAAGGTTATATTTAGAGGAATTGTACACGCATTTGAATGAAGAGAGAGAGTGGAAAACCATTTTGGAAAACCCACTCTCAATACACCCGACTGAGATTCGAACCTCGATCTCCACATTATCGTCAGTCTATTCTACTGTAATGTAAGGGTAACCCGTTAGATCATGCGGCCACATAGGCGGGTGAATCGCTCATCAACCGAATCATCGAAACCAAAACCTTTGCCTCTTATCGCTTACCGATACAGCACACGTGGTCGTTATTCCTATTTTTTCTCTATCCATGAGTGTAACTAAATTTAATTTATCTTTATGGATTCATCAGTTTTAGAGGTATTTTAGTTTGTCTTCCTCTTATAATAGTGCACTATAATAAAGTCTCTTCGTAGATAAATATCCGAATATTCGATTAACCGTGATAAATTTGTCATAAATAAAATGGAATACTCATCGTCTTACTCTTGAATTGATGTTCAATTCCCCAATAATAATGTTAGCCTAATATTAATAATTATTCATTTGTCTCTCATCATTTACTAACTAAGGCTGGTTCACATTAATAATTTATTATTAAATAGAGCAATGATTTGGAATATCACATTTGTAAATCGACATAATTATCTTAGAACAGTTATCAATAATATAGTGTACAGCAAATAGAACCAACATTTTATGCGATCCATAATACAACAATGACGTAGTAATGTATACATAATTGATGGTGATTTAGTGACAACACTTTAATATATATGTATCTATATGTGCATGTTCAAATTTTAAGCCTATTTAATATAATTATATACATATTTATACGTTTAAATCAGTGATAGGCCCTATTTGTGTGCGTTTTCAAATTTCGAGTTTTAATCATATTTTATCATTAAAATAACTAAATCGATACCTACTACAAAGAAAATTCTTTGTGTCTCCACATATATTTAATGTATAAATATATAGGCCTAAATGCAAACGCACATAAACTCAACCAAACACATATACTGCTTGAATAGAGAATACATTATTGAGATAAAGTTTTTTTTAATAAAAAAATGTATTGCTTAATTCTTTTTAATACATAAATGAATATTATAGGTCTGCATCGAGCTTAAATAGTTGAGACACCAACTTTCCGGCCATATTTCAAGCATGGTGTTGCCACAGAGAAATGTAGTGGTGATCGCGAATGTGACCTTGAGCTACCAAATCTAGGTCTGAGGGCCCCCTCTTACCCCTCATCCAGAATGGATATAACGGGCCACATCCCTTGAATTATCAATGAGGCCAATACGTTGCCCCTCCATGTCATCCAGCACGTAGTAACATCATTTCATCCCGGGAAGGCAGAAGTGATGATAGGACGTTATACGTCCTGAAAACCAATGATTCTGGCAAGGAGATGAAAAAAACGCACATCTATATTGACACCGCCATTTTTTTTATAGAGTTTCTGAGATTTTCTTTGGATTCGCTGATGGATTTTCTCTATTTTTAACTCATATTTATAAATGATTACTTATATACGTTTACTTAGCACCTCCCCCAATATTTTATTGCAGTTATTAGTTCACTCTAAGGTGACCTGGTGGTCTAGGGGTAAGGTGTCAGACTTCTATGCTGGCGGCCGGGGTTCAATCCTAGGTCCCGGCAAAGATTTATCTGATTAACAAACCCTTCCTTCACCTCTGACAAGACATCTTGTGAATGGGAGGAATGCCAGGCCTCCACCGTGGTTCGGATTCCACGTTAAACTGTAGGTCCTTCATTTCATCTCAAAATCACCCTACCATTACACATTAGCGTAAGTACGTATAACCCGAACGGGTAGTAAGACGCGGTGCTAATAATAATAATAATTAGTTAACTCTAGGACTAAAAAAATTAACAAAAATAATCCTTCTTGGATTATTACTCTATAAATGATAAGCTTGTAGGTGAGAGGTGAACTAGACTTAAATAATTAGCATGCAACACAATTATATGTGAAAGCAAGACTGATATGGTATGGACATGTAATGATGATGGAGAAAATACCAAAGGAAATGATGTATGTAGGGAAAAAGCCGTAAGGGAGGTCAAGAAAGATATGGCAGGAGCAGATAACAGAAAGTGTGCCAGGGATAAGAATGGAAGTGATTAATGAAGGAAGAATCGTGGAAGGACAGAGAAAGATGGAGGTATTTTACTAAACTGACCCGGAAACAGGCTGGAAACAGCTGATGATGATGATGATACTGAGGATGATGATGATGCAACGTGATATGGTCTCCTAACTTACGTGACAAAAAGTAATTTAGGATGTTCGAAAACAAGGTGCTTGGGAAGATATTGGGTCCAAAAAGGGATGAGGATGCTGGGGGATTGGAGCAGGTCACATAATGATGAGCGACATAACACTTATTCACCAAATACATCGTTAAGATAATAGATTCTCGCAGGTTATGTTGAGCAGGACATGCAGCGCGAATGGAAGAATCTATTATTATTATTATTATTATTATTATTATTATTAGCACCGCGTCTTACTACCCGTTCGGGTTATACACACTTACGCTTATGTGTAATGGTAGGGTGATTTTGAGATGAAATGAAGGACCTACAGTTTAACGTGGAATCCGAACCACGGTGGAGGCCTGGCATTCCCCACATTCACAAGATGTCTTGTCAGAGGTGAAGGAAGGGTTTGGTAATCAGATAAATCTGTGCCGGGACCGAGGATTGAACTCCGGACGCCAGCATAGAGGTCTGACACCTTACCCATAGACCGCCAGGTCACCTTGGAAGAATCTAGAACCGTGTTCAGGTAGTGACTGACAAACCCGATGGTAAAATACCATTTGTAATATATTAAATGTTCACTTCTTTCTTCGAAATGTTGCTATAAGAATATTAGAATAAGAATATCGAGCTTGGTCAAAATCGTCCGGGATTTATTTTTCCGTCTAAATAAGTTGATTTTTTTTCTGGCCTAAATTATGGCTACACTACACAATTTCAACTTTTTTGTTTTCTAGTACCATAGCTTTTTAGTAGCCTAACAGTTTTGTTAATTGATGACTATCAATTTTATTTTAATTATTTTCAACCACACGAATAGGGATTATTTTTTATAAAGGTTGACCACAATTAGCGCGGCTACGTTTAAACTCGTGGACGAAATAAATTTATAATTAGCCACGATGCCCACAGGTTAGGCCTCTCTTTAGGCCTAAATGTTGAAACTGAGGTAAAACACATTTTATAAATTCAAATTATACCTTAGCTGTACTAACCAATTAATAATTTAAATGTTACATTGATGTTAAAAATTCAAACAAAAATACCCACACTTTATCTGTATGCAAATAAAAATATGTTGTTCAAACATCTCGTAATAATTTCGTTGACCGACTCGAAACATTTCTAATAACTTAAAAGGGATTAAAATATGAGCGTAAACATTAATTTAAACATCACCTACTTGTGATTCCCTCCCCCTTACACCATAACCAAAACTAGAATGAGACTCGAGGGGGAAAAAAAAGATGAGGGTAGGGGGGTAACCTTAGGTTAAAATCCTCTTGAAACATAAAACAAGTGAAACGCGTAACACGATCTAGACTCCTTTTCACAACACATTAAAACTTCCCTAAAACATATTCCTAAGCAACATCCCGTTGCGTTGAAAGCTCTCTTTGCCTACCACCCCCAACCCCATCCCTCTCTCCCCCATATGCCCCCGTGATTTCTACTACGTCATCATTTTAACCCCCTTCGGTCCTCCAACACCCCACTACTGCTCCCCTCCCCCCCTCATTTACCCCCCCTACCCTACCACATAGACCTACCCTTGAGGGTTTAGGAGAGCATGGTAAAGTAGATGGGTTTGAACATAGTAGTGCGTGTGTGTATGTGTGAGAGAGAGAGAGAGATACCCATGTATTAGCCATCTCTCTCTTTCTTGATGACTTGCCTCCTATACCATAGGGGTTGTCTGTCTCTCTCTTATACTGTGTTTACACTCCTATCCATTGCTGAGAAGTGGGAAGCAAACACACTGTACACTACACTCGGCACATGTGTGTGTGTGTGTGTGTGTGGACAGCTTTTCAAAGCACTCAACGCTCTCTGGTGGAGCCAACTAAGGGGTACAGTCTTTGACAAGACAATGTCACCCATATTTTCCGGGTTAACGGTGATAAGCACCATTCAACTTATATTTGATAAAGTGTGTTATTTTAGGCTATTTTCATGTTTGAAACATTTCTCTCAACCATTTATTCCCCCCCCTCCCCTTCCCAACCCTTTAAAATATGCATTTACTATCAAAATAATGTCGGTAGGAGAAGAAAGAATACCTAATAATAAAGAATAACTTTGTGTGTGTGTGTGTTTGTCTTACTAGCCGTCTGAAATATGGTACGCATTTAATCACACTGTTGGATTAGGGATGAGTTAGATAGGAATTCGCGTAGATGTAGATGTATTTGCCTGGAGAGAGGTTGGGAAACTATTTTTCGTAAATATAAAGTCTTCAGTATGCCCAGCTGGGGCCTAAATCCCAGCCTACCCGCTACCGAGACACAAAACTAGATTTGTTTATTTTATTTAGCACCACGTCTTACTACCCGTTCGGTTTATAAGCTTAAATACTAATTAGGCTAATGGATTAGGAATTGGGAAGGTTGAATAATTTAGAGGAAGTGAAACCGCATTTGCGTGGAGGGAGAGTGGAAAATCACTTAGGGAAAACCTCTCCCAGTTCACCCGACCGAGAGTCGAACCTCAATCCCCCCATCCTTGTCAGTCCAGATCAACACGAAACTAGCGCGTTAGATAACTACACCACAAAGGTGGGTGACACAAAATTAGATGAACTTGACATTTAGCCCACGTGCCCACCAATCCAGATGGTAAATAATATAAATCAGTATTTAAATGAATTTGGATGAAAATAATATTTATATTTCTCGTCTAAGTGTATACTAACATCTTAAAATTTATAAATACAGATTAATCTAATGGTCTAGTCTGCTCTCATTATATATAGGGTTGCTGGTATTGGACGGACCAGGGTTTGAATCTCACTCGGAGATACTGGGGGTGGTTTTTCTTAATTCGTTTCCCATAAACTGTCTCTCGTTCTTTCCACGCAAATTTGGATACGTTTCCTATAGAACTGTACCTTTATCATCTCTACCCATTAGTACATTAGTAATAATAATAATAATATTAATAATGGCGTGTCTGGTTTACATCAATCTGTAGTTCAGTTTGCAGAAAGACTAGGCCGTTCTAATGAACCGTCGCCCAGGGGACTCCCGAATGTATTAACCGCACTCCCTTTCCGTTGAGGTTCTTTCCAGGCCCCGATGAGATGAGATGGGAGGAGAGGATGATGATTATAGTGAATATAACGGGGTGGAGCCAATGAAGATCTTAACATAACTTAATCCTTATCACTTAAACCCTGGTGACCATGGGATGATTCCCCTTTTGAGAAAAATCCCCCAGTACCAGCCGGTAATATAACCCGGGACCTCTAAATCAGCACCAAGAGCCTCTGATCACTTTAATAAGAGGCCGGCTTACCCCATTAGTGTAAATACCTGGATAACCCATACGGGTAGTAAGACGTGGTGGACAATTATTTTTAATTAAGATAGTAATTACTATTTACACTACATAACCGGACGATGTAAATAGAGCTAAGAGTTCAAACAAACCGTTTAACCTAACTAGGCACTGTTTGTAACCAGGGATTGTAAAACTATAAAATATACAGGAGGGACTGAAATTATCTTAAGGTGCGACCGAAGGGAGCGCGAGTAATTTTACAGTTTTTATAGTATCAAATTTTGTTGGCCAATATAAATCAAATATATCTCCAGTAGCAACATAGTTTAGTTTTATGCACGTGCTAATATCAACAGATGTTGTTGAATTTCTGTCAAGGATGTCCTAGAATTTTGTCAAAACTTTTTAAATAAATAGAAAAAGTTTTGACAAAATTCCATGACGACCTTAAGAGATATTTAAGATCTGTTGATATTAGCACGTGCAGAAAACTAGACTGCTGGAGAAATATTTAGTTTATTTTGGCCGACAAAATTTAATTCTATAAGAAATGTAAAGTTACTCACGCTCCCTTTTGCCACACCTTAAAATTTTTATTTTAAACTTTACATCCTACAACTAAATAACAACCCGCTTCAGTGGCTGAATGGCCTAAGGCGTCACTCTTATTGGACTGGCCTGCAGATGACGGGGAGATAGGGGTTGGGACCCCGGTCTGGTCTAATGAGGAAGTATTTTCTAAACGGTTTCCCACTCTTCCTTCACGCAAATGCGGGTAGATTACCTATTAAATGCTTAAGTCCTCATCTTTGGCCCTTCAAAGTAATTATTAGATAGGCGTATACGCCGTGATTACAAAAACCTAAATAACACACAGAAATATCAATCAAGAAAATGTAGACAGAAAACCTAAATTGGTTTTATATTAAAGTGATGAAGTTACAAACGTCCAATATGAACACAATTAGTGATTCGCTAATCATCCTGGGACATGAACAATACATGTAGACTCTATACAGATAATTTTCAGCATCCTATACTTTTTGTAGAATTCTGGTAGGACAATAGTTTTAGGTAAATAAAACCTTTTGTTTATACTCCACCATGATAACCTTTTACTTTATTATTAATTATTATAGTTTCATAGACATTCATACTATCTATAAAACGAATTACGTTTGCAGTTCACATATGTAAAAATAATTGATGTGACCCTTGAATACCCAAACTCTTGAATACGTCGAATCTTTGACGAGATTAAAAGATTCTATAAAATATTGTATTCGTTACAAAAATAAGTCCCCCCTCCCCCCTCCTCAAACTTTTGATTAAAATTGGTCTAAAAGCTCAAATACTATTTGTTTTTCGTTTATCCTCAACATAATTATAGGAACAACCTAAAAAAAACTAGACCCCAGACCATTAATTTATTATTTAACTGAATTTATGAATGTTATAATGAATGCATTATAAGAAAATACTTAAACATTTAATTACTATTTCTATTTTTTTAATTATATTTCTATATTCTCCCACGTTAAATTTTCTCTCTTACACGATTTGGATTTGAGTTCGAGATCTGTGATTGGTCGGCAAAAATTAAGATTAAAATTCTAGTTTAAGGACTTATGAACAATGCTTTGGATTGAGAGGTTGGAAAGAAGTGACATATTTTTTTAGGAAATACTAATGATGGGAATTCGTTGGAGGAAAGAAACGGACGGCTATATTACCTCAATCCATAATAAATACCACTTGCAAAGTAATTTCAGGGAATTCAATTTTTCGGTTCACTTGAACAGCCTTAAGTTATTTTTTAAGATCTAGGTTGATATGTGTCTTTAAAAAATACCATTATATACCTCAATATAAAAGTGAAATTACTCATCACCATCATCATCATCATCATGAACTGTTTCCAGCCTGTGACCATGTCCGTTTAGTAAAATGCCTCCTACGAATAAATCTGATTTAAAATAAAGAAAAAATGGGTACTGGTTTTAAACATTTAAAATTATTATTATTATTATTATTATTATTATTATTATTATTATTATTATTATTATTAGCACCGCGTCTAACTACCCGTTCGGGTTGTACGCACTTACGCTAATGTGTAATGGTAGGGTGATTGTGAGATGAAATGGAGGACCTACAGTTTAACGTGGAATCCGAACCACGGTGGAGGCCTAGCATTTCCCACATTCACAAGATGTCTTGTCAGAGGTGAAGGAAGGGTTTGGTAATCAGATAAATCTGTCCCGGGACTGAGGATTGAACCCCAGCCGCCAGCATAGAAGTCTGACACCTTACCCCTAGACCGCCAGGTCACCAACATTTAAAAAAAAGTATAATTTTATAAACTTTGATGCGTTTTTCAACATTACCCAAATTTGGCAAATTCTCAGTGGAATACTACTGGCAACACTAAAGCCTTAAAAAACAATTTCTATAAATATCGCCAAATATAAATTCCTGGCTTACATAGAATATCTGGAACAAGATTACTCAGAGAAGTACAAACTCGTGAAGAGTCGTGCCAGAATTATCATCAAAATAAAACTCTGAGCAGGGTGTATCTTGCCAGAAGTTTTTTGGCCCATTTATAACTTCTCGTGTATTGGAGATAAGCATGTGAAACTCTGGAAGAAAGGAGAGATAAAATGAAAGTGTATCTATAGATGAATTATTATTATTATTATTACTATTCGAAAATAAATTAATGGTGATTTGTTGCTTCAAGTGTTGAAAGCCTTTTCGTGTGATAATGGATCAAAAAGAGATTGTAGAAACAATTGAAGATAAGACCTTAACTCAATCTTCGTTTTTATTTATATTTAAGGATATATGTTACTTGTTAATTCAATATATAGTATGATTTTATACACGTGTAATGAAACAAATACCCTTTTATTAGAATCAGAATTTTAATTTGGCCTACAAATATTGAATCTTGAACGCGAATCTTAGAAAAAATAACGAGCATAATTGTTAAATTTTTCAACATTGGTATAATTTTTTATTCATTTCTGATTTTGTCCCACATTAAGTGTTATCCTAAATTAATGGATAGTAGCTATATACAATTATATCGGTCTAAACCACCATTATACCTCATAATAACCGTAAAAATAATTATTAGTAAATATGATATGTATTTTTTTTCATTTTTGAATCTTGAATATTAACTTTTTTCTAATATATGAGTTTTGAATATTCGTAAGGTTTCGTGATCCCAACCCTGAAAATTTTAAAATTGCAAAATACTGTATATTGTATATCAATTCCTAATTTTAAAAGAAACATACATATTAATTGATCCGTTTTATTTACGACGCATGTTTGATTTAGCTAAGTAATTACTAGCTTGGTTATCCGAGTGGTCTGAGAGAGGCGGTGGTCAGCAACATATGGCCCAAGAGTCGGATCCGGCCCGCCGACTGATTTTATTTGGCCTGCTAAAGATTTAGTGAACAAACACTTGTTGTGTTCATAAAATATACTAATAACTAATTACTATTTAATAAATATGTTGAAATTATTTGATCGTTATGTTTTCCAAGCTGACCCACTAATATTTTAAAACCCCACATGGCACGCGATATAAAAAAGGTTATCAATTCCTTGATGGCCGATTACAGGGAGATTGGAATTTGAATCTTGGTCAGGTCTACTAAGGGTGGCTCTTACTAAATGGGACTGAACACCTATTTTTTTTAAAGTTAACTCATTATTGGAAATCACATTTGAATAACGTAAAACATATATTGGCCCATGACAAGTAGGAATTCCTCATAGTAGATGCTGGACGTGCCCACCGCCAGCGTCCAGACACACATTCACCCGACGCTTAATATTGGTAAATGTGCAATGTAGCGTAGTGACGTAGATAGCAGCAATTTCACGTCTGATGTTGTCTTTTAGTTCCTCAATCGACCTTGGCTTGTTGGCATAAACCGCGCCTTTTAAAAGTATTCAGAGAAAAAAATCTGGGGGTATCAGGTTGGGAGATCTGGGTGGCCACAAGTATTTGGAAATAATCTTGTCCTGGAAAAACTCTTCGAATTTCTGCCATGCTCTCCGTGGAGGTGTGGCAAGTGGCACCGCCCTGTTGGAAGAAATCATCAGCAAGTTTCTGATCATCCAGCTGGTTTACAAACTCAGTAAAGATCTCCAAGTATAAGTCGGTATTTACCGTGTCTTCAAAATAGATAGGCCCAATGATACGGTTACGGTACACCGCGCACCAAACACCAATTTTAGCTGGGGTCAATGGCTCTTCATGGATGACGTGGGGATTATCACTGTCCCACACCCGGGTGTTTTGCGAGTTTACATAGATGGATAAATTGGACGCTTCGCCATTAAACCATGCTCTGTTCAACCGGGTGGGGTTTTCGGCGAAATATCGGGACAATCATTGACAGCACGCCAGTCGCTATGCAAGATCAGTTGGCTGTAACTCGTTCACAGCCATGGTATGGTATTGGCTGTAACTAGTGCACAGCCATAGTATGGTATTGGCTGTAACTAGTGCACAGCCATGGTATGGTATTGACTGTAACTAGTGCACTAGCCATGGTATGGTATTGGCTGTAACTAGTGCACAGCCATGGTATGGTATTGGCTGTAACTAGTGCACAGCCATGGTATGGTATTGACTGTAACTCGTGCACAGCCATGGTATGGTACGGCTTCATCTTTGCTTGTATGGCTGCTCTTCTGACAAGTCGAATACGATCGTCCAGTCGCTTCGGATAGCCTCCGAAGATATTTCCGTGGGGATATCAATAACCGCTGCTTCACATCCTGTATTGTGTCCTCCGGCATTTTGGGCCGTACCCTCTTATGCGGATCCACCAAGATTCTTGTTCTCTCCAGCTTCTTCGCAAAGTTCAAAATGGTGGCTCTGATGGGTGGTTTACGTGCGCCAAATCTATTCAGGAACTTCCTCTAACATTGTTTAAAAGAATCTGTCACCCATTACTGATGCACAATGAACACACATTCTTCAATTGAGTACATGATCTTTCTTTCACCGACTTGCTTACATTGTCCTAAAAGGTAGAATCCTCAACTAATATCTAGGCAGATGGCGCGTCAATACGACTCTCACCCGCCTCGGTGGCGTAGTTGGCTAACGCGCTTGTCGTGTTGAGCTCGACTGCTGAGGACGGGGAGATCGAGGTTCGAATCTTGGTCGGGTGAACTAGGGGTGGTTTTTCCTAAATGGTTTTCCACTCTCCCTCCACGCAAATGTGGGTTGACTTCCTCTAATACAACCTTCCCAATTCCTAATCCATTAGAGTGACTAGTACTTAAAGCGTATAACCCGAACGGGTAGTAAGACGTGGTGCTAAATATTATTATTATTATTATTATTATTACGACTCCCAGCTGGCGTTGAGACATGTTTTTTCCAAGTCAACTGTTCCGTCAAGAAATAAAGAACCGTTCTGTTTGTGTTTAACGCTCATCTTATACTACTCATAATGAGTGTTCAGTCCCGAGGGAATCATCCTGTATTCATATAATAGTAGTTCTGTAAACAGTAAAACTTCCTCTTTCATTGTTATTATCGTTAATACAACCTTACTATTTCTCTTAGGATTTTAAGTTGTAATATTTCCTATAGTATCTATGGATTTGAAGTTGATACTTTTCCTACGTGATCAAGTTAGATAGAAAACAAATGAATACTATATTCAATAGTACGTTATATTCATACAGTATAACTGTTGTTAGCATGAATTTAAAAATCAGTCTCAATTTATGCCAAAGTTAATAAATGTATATCCTAGGCACTCGATTGATGGCTTGGAATTTAAAATATAAACCACCTGCCTCAATGTCCGGATAATCTAAGGCACTAATCTTGCAGTAGACTAGACCGCCGATGACGGGGAGATTGAGGGTTTAATCTCGGTCGGGCGAGCTGAGGCTGGTTTTCCAAAACGGTTTTCCACTCTCTCTCTCTCTCCACGCAAATGTGGATACACTTCCTTATAATTCAATCTTTCTCATCCCTAACATATTAGCGTAATTACTACATATGCCTATAGCATGAACAGGTAATGAGACGTGTTGCTAAAAAAAAATCACTTAAGATGAACTATTAATCTAAAAACCTTTTGAGCAGCCGCCATATTGAAACAGATAACCAGACCGATAAACCATGAATATACCTTGTTTAGCCTAGTAACAAAGAATGTTCTTGCCAAATTTCGTTAAAATTAATCCACGAATTTGAAAGATACTTCGGAACAACGTTTTTATACTCGGTCAACAAAATTTAATTAGACCATTAAATTGATTTGTTTAGAAAGTTTTTGACTAAATATATATTTAAATCAAGAATATTACATTTTAATTAACTAACGTTAGTGTTATTATACAACATTCTGTCTCAGGTGCTCTTGTATCAAAGTGATCTACGTGGCCTCTTTTATTTAAGGTGACATTCTTACCTTAACAATAAAGGACGTCACCCTCATTAAGTCGTCGGAAAGTATCGACGGGAACGTTGGTTTACAACTAACTCTATAGTTTTGCCGCGACGTGAAACCAAACAGTGGAGCAAGCTTTCTTAAAGATAAGTTCATCTCCCTTAGCTCTCTGTCCTTATCCCACGCACTCTAGCGAGATGGTGGCAAGAGGCAATGTTCGTCGCAAGACATTTCCACTAATTTGGAGATCTCGCTTTGGCGGACGGAAGTGGGAGAAGGGGTTTTTGGGGGAGTCAAAGGGGGAACGGAGGGGGTGGGGGGTAATGGTGGCCCCTCTTCCCTTTTATGTTACGTCTCTTCTCGCGTTGAGATATCAAGCCAATGTGAAGGGACATTAATTATTTTGGCGTAATTGCCTCCTAGGGAATCATTAACTACTGTGTAAGACATAGGTTCTGAAGGGGGCACCAGAGATATAGTTAGAGTCAACGAGAAAATGGAATCCTAAGTAGGATGATATAGGCCCGGTCAATAAGAGAAGGAATTATGTACATACATTTTATACAATGTTTTTGGTTGATATTTTGGAAGTCAGACTTATTGGTAATTAGATGTATATGGACTAAATTATGTAATTAGTTTAGCTGAGAATGAATAAAATTATTTTGCTAAATATAAAATGTTCAGTTAAAGACATATTTAAATTTTTTGTGTACCACTGAGCCCAAAATAGTGGATTTTACAATTCTGTATGTCTCTTTTCTATCCATGTACATAGTTCTGAAATGATTCAAATTTGATAGTTATATGTTATAGGACAATGCCTTAGGTCATTTTTTAAAATTTCTATCCTACCCCTAAAATCATTGTAATTTACTGATGAATGTTTTTTTCCAACACAAAATTTTTTGAAAATGGTTCTAACGATTTTGTATAAAATTGATATCTAAGAATGTTTAACCCTAAAAATATTACTGTAAGCTTCCTTTTTTTTGTGTAAAAACTCGTTTAAGGATGGTTTACTCTTGATTGATTTTGGAAAGTTCCCAATTTTTCAAAAATGGCCTTAACGATTCGATTTAAAATTATTAGCTGTGTGGGGAGTGTTTGATATGACCAAACTGTTTACATGTTTCTCGTTGGAAAATTCGTTTTAAGGGTTGCTTATTGAAACCTTTTAATAAATTTGAATATTTTAAAAATGACCAAAGCGATTTGATTCAATATAAGATATCTGTTGAGTTTTTATATTATAAATAATTTTATAAATATATTTGGTTTTATTTAAAAAAATCATTTAATAGTGGTTTACTTCACTCTTATTTTTTTTAAATTGAGATTTTTTGAAAATAATGTTAGTCATTTTGTTCAAAATTGGTACTTGGAGACTATTTAACATGATAAATAATAATAATAGGTGTTGATTTTTCTAAAATAAATTAATTTAAGTCTAGTTTACTAAGACAAATTTGAGAAAATTTGAAATTTTTCTAAAATGACAGTGCCAATTTATTTTTAAATGGGGAATATAGGATTTCTTATAGCACATTTAAAAAATATTAATGGTAGCAAAAATAAATAATTTATATACCATGAAGTGTTTATTGTGATTTATAAGATGATATGTTTTGACTTTCTGGAAAAAGCTTAATTAGGTGTGTTTTAGTGAAAACCTATTTATGAAACTCTTGTTTTAAGCTAAATACACTGAATATGAGAAAGTTTGTACGATTGAATCTTACCATTTATTTTTATGTATTTGACGGTATTAAAAACTAAATTACGTGCTAATTATGACAGAAAAAACGATACATTCTAAATAATATTTGTACGTACAAGTGCTATATATTTAATTCAAATTAATTATAGGCGTGGACACCATAATACATGTCTTGAAATAATAATATTAGGAGGATATCTTCTATTGCCTCATAGATTGCTTATTTTTCCTATAATTCAATATATAAAACAAATAAATATTCGAAAATACTCCGTAGTTAATATGTTGCTATGTATTAGATAATTTTTTCAAAAGGATAATTGAATTTCAAACCGGCTCTCAGCTATCATAATTTAAGTAAAGATAACCCCCTCCTTGACTTAACGGCGAATTAATTTATAAACTAGCAGTTCATAATCATCTCAGTCATTAAATCAGGTTATTTGATTTTAATATGTTATTGGAAGATACAATAGTATTATTGGTTTTAAAATAACTAAAATTGTTAAAATTTCTGGGATAAATTGACTAATGGTATATGTCTAAACTTGAAATAATTAAATGATGTTCTTAAAAACATTATGTAATCACAAGTTATAAATGCGATTAATATCAGTCTACTTTTGTATGAGCCACAGCTATTTAATATATATATATATATATATATATATATATACGTATTTCTAATCTCTAAATAATATTATTATCTCACATGTATGGATGTTCTCATGTATACATATATACGTATATATACATACCGGGTAGGTTTACATATTATTTAAATATATGCTTATATGAATACTTACATGGTAGTTTTGCATATTATATATATATATATATATATATATATATGCGTAAATTAATACATACGTGATAGTTTTACATATTATTTAGAGATTCTAAACGTATTTATAAACGGGTGATAATTATTTATTAATATGACTGATAGGATTGAAAACATCATAGTATGCTTTTTAAGTGACTCTCTACACTAAATTTAATGTTAAATACTTAAAAACATTTGAATAATAATAATAAAGTCCTTTATATTCTATTTAAATATTTCGAGCTATTTATTAAATGTAGGGCCTACTATTGTTCCTTTAAATGAACGAGGATTTTTTTTTACCGCCAACTATAAAACAGTTCCATTGTTTTATTTTTCCAGAGTTTATGCATTACCATATAAATTGCATCTTAGATAAAGGAAAAAAGGAACTTTAAATCTGAAGAAAATGAAGACAAACTATATACCATTTATTTGTTCTTTTCTACATGTGACTTTTGTGGCACATTCGGTAACCTTACTAAAACATTGCAATAACTTTGATATATACTGTATTATTTAAAATATAGTTCAAATATTACAACATTTTGAAACAATACTACCGGTATAGGTTTTTATAAACATATACATAATTATTTACAATATTAAAATTGGTTTTACTTTCTCATTATTATAATCTTCTGATTATATGTTCCCGAACTAAAAAAAAAGTGGGTCTAGACAATTCTGCCTTTCTGTATGTCTGTATCCACCTGGAGCTGCAACTGAATCAATTTAATGGATTTCGATCGAAGTTGATAGAACATTCTTAATCTTTAGAAAATGTATCTAATAATTTTGTTCAAAATTATTATTTGTGGATAATTTTATGTTTTAAACAACACTGTAAACTTTTATGGGGGTATACACTTGTTGAAAACTTAACTATTATAAAAAAAAATGTTGATTACAATTTTTCGAAAATATCTAAATTTTTCAAAAGGGGTGCCTGGGAATTTTTTAATACTGTAAGCAGATTATATATATATTTTTAAATTTATACTATATAAGGGTAGTTTACTAAAAACGTGATTTTTGAAACTTTATATTTTTTCGAATATTTTATCAACGATTTTGTTCGAATAGTTTATTTAGGAGTACTTCGCATAACACCTAAAATTGAATTTTCATTTGTTCTAAACAATAAATGATTACCAAACACTATCAAGCGATGTTTTGATACAATTTGTTTATGTTATCCAGTAATGTGAGTCACCTTTTACCTCATCACTTTTTACTGGGAAACTCATCTTTATAATAATTGTCTCTAACACAAGTTGAAATTTATTTTCTTCTATTTCAGTATTTTTCTAAGTGTGACATATATTATAATTATAAACTATCATTTAAATTAATTAATTATAACTATAAATTAATGAAACTCAAGTATTTAAAAAATCAACAATTAAGTTTAAAAAATTGTTCTGTTATAAGAACATTTTTATCTACAATTTTACAAATAATTTATATAATTTATAATGAATAAACATTAAAATTTCTAAAAAAAATATTGATTCAAATATTTAAACAAAGTCTTAATCAAACACATTTAAAATATCGTAAAAACATGTTATTCTATTTTAAAAAAATTAGTTAAATTATCCACAAATATATTGTGTTTTTGATATTAAAATAGTATTAATTTTTAATTCATTACACAAAAATTATATAAAAATTAACACATAAATAATAAACAAATTTTATAGGAATATAAATGAATTCATTTAAGGTGGGGATGTAGGAAATTCAAGCAATGGTTATGTTTTTTTGCAATTTTTATAGCAAACATTTTATTGGTCAAATTAAATCAAATATTGCTTCTACAAAACATTTGAGTTTAATTTTCTTCATAGTGTGACACAAACCGTTATTGAATATATGTCATAAGCATAGCGGTGTTTGTTGAGAAACTTTTTAAATGAACATAAAAAGTTTTCATTAAATCCTAGGACACCTTTGAAAGATATTTAAGAACTTTTGAGATTACGATGTGAAGAAAATTAAACTCTTATGTTTCTACTGGAGCAATATTTGATTTATTTTGTTCAAAAATTGTTTTGACACAAAAACTATAAAAAAAGTGACATTTCCTTGCGTCCTCTACACTCCAACCTTAATATAATTTACTTACACATTACTTCTATCATTAAATAAACTTTCTTTACACTTGCATCATATTTACTAGCTACTCCAAGTTAGGTAAACTTTTAAAACTATACTCCCCTAAAGTTTGGTCGACATAAAGAGAAGAGTCCACAAATTCGACCGTGTCAAGTTCGAATCTCGTAAGAGTAAAGTGTCAACTTATACCTCTGCTATATAGTATGTTTCAATCTTGATAGCGCCCTGGGTGCAACTCTCCTCCCTACACTTGTACATGTTGGTTAGAAACTCACTTTGAACTTCATCGCTCTCCGAAACTGTGACTTTGCTCGTTACAAGATGTTTCCTGTTCACACCTTGACTCCCTATCAAATAGGGTTGTCACTTAAAATGGGGATAGAATGAGATGTGACGTCAAATCAGTTGGCTTCCCCTTTATAAACAACCCCGTCGCTCATAAGGTACTCATAAGCTAATTAAAATTAACCTTTATAATACCTTGATACATAAATCTGTCATACGACCAATTTACCTAATGAGGGGATTTCACGTAACCAAAATAATTGTTGACAACTTTTCTTAGAGAGCCCAAAAGCTGGGACAACACAGTTTTAATCCTCTTACGTATAACACCTTCCAACTATTTAAGAAGTGTCTCATTTTAGATTGATTGTTATTGAAGTCTATGTAACGATTAATTAGTAGGCGGTGTGATACTTTGAAATTTCAAAGTTGAAGGTAAAATCTACTTAGCTTCCACTTGACATGTATTAAATATGTACTTATTGGAAAATCTTCCAAAAGGTTTTGTAATACCAATTACTGATTCAATTATATCTACAACGTAACGTGGGCATGGGTAAATTTAGATATGTTAGTATAACATAGTATATTATGCTTAGCTTTTTCATAATATCATTTTATTTAACTGCACATAATTGATAATTTAAATATTAATAATGAGTGTTTGTACGACATAATTTGTAGCCCAGTAATAGGAAGAATAGGCAGTACTAATGTACCGTTGCCCAGGGGACTCCTGAATGTACTAATCGTACATCCTTTCCATTGAGGCTCTTTACATGTCCCGATAATATGAGGTGATGGTGATGGTGATGGTGAGTGTGAGGATGTGGAACCAGTAGAAACTCTTAACCTATCTTAAGCCTAACTAACCAACCCTGATGAATCTTGGGGTAGTTCCCCTTTCGGGAAAAATATTCAAGGTACCAGTCGGGAATTGAACCCGGGAACCCTAGTCTCATAGTCAGGTGCACTGGTCACCACTCTATGGTGCCGTTTAATTTAAATATCAAAAATAGTATTATCTTCTACCATGCTTTGTATGCTTAGAGCTTCGATTCTTATTTAAAAAGTAATTTTCACATATCCTTAAAGAAATTATTAGTTATGAACAGGGCTGTTATATCACTTGACCCAATTAACTAAAAAAGGGGATAGCAAAACGCGGTGTTAAAAACAAAAATAAAATAAACCTCAACAAATTAACAGAAAGTTTCCCAACTACGTATTTTATTCTCACGAAAGCGTTATAGCCATTTTCATAAAAATTCGCATCTATATTTAAATTGATGGTTGTTCTTTGTGTCGTGTTCCTCTAGAATAATTGCGTAATTACAATGCGATGTTCACTCACAGCTGGTTTGCCCTTCCGGCTCCATTATAATGCAAATATGTGTATTTATACTCTCGTAAAGTACAACTGAGCAAATAACTATTTTCGTTTTAGAACCCATAGTGGCGGTAATAGTTGTTAATAGTTGTTTAACTACTTACCAAAATCATCAGCGTTCACTTAAATACACACTTAACATTTTAACTGTGTTGGTTTGTTTTAATATGTTTGTACATACTGAATAAATAATATAAACATGTGTTTAGGATTTTTTTTATCGCCGCGTCTTATTACTTGTCCAGGTTTTAAGCATATAATTATGATAATCGCTTTAATGGGGTAAGGATGTGGAAGGAAGCATTTTAGAGATTATCTACCCACGTTTGCGTGGGAGGAGAGTGGGAAACCATTTAAAAAATACCACTCTTGGTAAACCCGGCAAGTATTCGAACCCCGTTTTGGCCAGTGTAACAGTAGAGTGACACCTTAGACCATTCGACCACCGAAGTGGTTTTTAGGATTATTAAGCGGAAATATAGTTAACAAAAATTATTCAAATACATACAAACAGTATTATTAAGTTTTCCTCTTTCTAATAATTTATAGGGTGACCTGGTGGTCTAGGGGTAAGGTGTCAGACCTCTGTGTTGGGGGTCCGGGGTTCAATCCTTGGTTCCGGCAAAGATTTATCTGATTTCCAAACCCTTCCTTCACCTCTGACAGGACGTGTATTAATCACAACTTGTGAATATGGGGAATGCCTGGCCTCCACCGTGGCTCGGATCCACGTTAAACTGTAGGTCTTTCATTTCATCTCACAATCACCCTACCATTACACATTAGCGTAAGTGCGTATAACCCGAACGGGTAGTAAGATGTGGTGCTAATAATAATAATAATAATAATAATAATAATAACACACGAATGTAATTCTAAATACCTTCATAAGATTCAGTCCTGCCACTAGAGGAAAAATGAAACGTAGGTTTCTAAAAATAGCATTTACTTAAAATAGATTAAACACAAGGTTTATAACGCCATATTTTCAATGAGAAGTAAAAATGAAATGATTACACAATAGAGGACAAAGCCCGCTTTTTGCCGAAGAACAGATGAAAAAACTCATTGGAAATGTCAATGTTAAAAAAAACACCTCCAATGCACCCTTCTGACATTTCAACAATTCACCTCCCGGGTCATAATTTAAAACCATTACACTGTACAGGCTTATATTTTTTAAGTCAAACAATTAAAATAATTTTTTAACCTGCTGCTATGGTCTATACCAAACATTTCAAGCGTATGCTAATTGTATTTTAATAGTTATATCACGGGGATTTAAATATAATATATAACATGTTAAGAGGATAGTGTTCACATAAAAGGGAATTAATGCTTTATAGGTGATTTAAAAACTATATCTCTTGAGAATACATTTTCCCATTATTATAAACTATATAAGCCCATTTCGACAAATAGATTCAAAATATAAAACTCATAATAATATAATATTAACAATATGATTAATATAACTTAGTGGGCATGGTTCTATGGGGCTTTTAAAGAACCATTATGAATATTTATTTGGTGAAATGTATTTTTTACATCTCAATATTAGAAAGTCATCCATTTTTTTAGTAGACATTAAACAACTTGCTAAATTATTATTACATCGATATTGATTCTATATGTCAAAATTGATAGCAGTATAGTAATGTTATGACCTATGAATGCGGGTACTTTTCCTATATATATATATATATATATATATATATATATATATATATATATA
>CABFVX010003019.1:40515-62872 GCA_902151425.1 Timema shepardi | reverse complement strand
CAACTCGTTAGTTCTAATTTTTGTATTCCTAGGCTTGTGATATGGGCTGCATGGATAGCATTCTTGACACTTATTATTATTATTATTATTATTATTATTATTATTATTAGCACCGCGTCTTACTACCCGTTCGGGTTATACGCACTTACGCTAATGTGTAATGGTAGGGTGATTGTGAGATGAAATGAAGGACCTACAGTTTAACGTAGGATCCGAACCACGGTGGAGGCCTGGCATTCCTCACATTACCAAGATGTCTTGTCAGAGGTGAACTTGACACTAATTAAGAAACCCAGTGACATGTTAGACTCTATTTTATATGGACTTGCTTAGACTTTTTTATGTAAGCAAATGGTGGTGCATTCCCTTTGACTCATATCACCCTTGTCCTTGACACATTATTGTAGTTCAAATTCTAGTGTCAATACATAAAAAGTTGTGCATAAAAGTTGCTATTATATTATTACTCATTTCCTTGCTCTCCCTTTTATTATACATATTTAAAAACTGTAGGTTTTAAGTTTATAATATAGGTTTACGCTTAATTTTTACTACTATTATATCATTAGAGTCTAAGTATGATTTTAAATAGTTATATTTCATCCCGAACTTTACCATTATATTGTTTTATATTTGAATTTAAATGTATCGCTTGGAGTTAGACCTTTGGAGGAGACCTTTAACTATGAGACAAATGGTAGAAATTTGTATCTAAAAAATAAAAAATATACTTACTCTATGTTATCAAGTACTCATAAGTTCGTCACTCCACTTAGAAAATACGCCATATATCCCTATCTTAAGTTAGTTCTATACAGTCCGCCTCATTACACCCTATCCCTATATTTAGATAGTTCTATACAGTCCCCCTCATTACACCCATATTCCTATCTTGAGCTAGCTCTATCCAGTCCGCACCATTACACCGTATCCCTATATTTATATAGTTCTATCCAGTCCACCTCGTTACACCCTATTCCTATCGTGAGCTAGCTCTATCCAGTCCACCCCATTACACCATATCCCTATATTTAGATAGTTCTATCCAGTCCACCTCGTTACACTCCATCCCTATCTTGAGCTAGTTCTATCCAGTTCACCTCATTACATTTAATCTCTTTTAGGTCCATTTTAATGTTATAATATAATGCTGTAATTATCTAAAAAATGTAACCAGATTATTATTAAAACAGAAATGATACTAATTTTCAAAAGTGATAATCTTACATCATCTGATTTGTTGTATGAATATATGAAAGTATATTTTGTGACTATCAGGTATAGTAAAACTACTGTATGACCTTTTAACTCTGTGTGTGTGTGTGTGTGTTAACATGGGTATTTATTGATTTATTTAATCTAAATGTATTTTTAGTAATGTATACTGTTTAGCAAAATTGACTCCTGTAGTTAACACGGCTTCACATATAGATGTGTTAAAGTAGTTTTAGTAACTATTGCAACTGTCAAATGTTCTTCCTGCCACGTTCATAATAATATACCCAACGTCTAATGGCAGGTACCCATCGTGTGCCTTTCCAAATAGGGTGTATTAAGGCACGTATTTTATCAAACCCTGAACAGGGTACCCTGTAGTTTTGGAGTACTCTCTCTCTCTCTCTCTTGCTCTACCCCTCCTGACCTACCCTTCCTGACTCGTGACACAGGATGCCGTAGCTCAAATACGGGTCAGGTGAAATGCATAGAAACTCTGGATTCGTGTTAAAAATAAATCATTGACGTTGCTTACTTAAGGCTTCTCAAACGAGATAATCACAAAAGGAAAACATATAATCCTAAGAATCAATAATAGAGGCTGCAGTAGAAATTAATCTAAAGGGGAGAAGAAAAGGTTTTTTTTTAACTTGGAGGTGATATACTCACAAGAGCAGTTTTAAAGTTAAATTACATTTGGAAGATCACTCCCTAAGTATCTTGTCACGATTTGAACTTTGAACTACCCGTCAGAGGTAATCGTGCTGACTAACTTGCATGTCGTGTTGTTCAATTTTTCAAGTTTTGTTGGTTGGTTTATAAGTCTTGTTTGTTGATTTGTAAATTTTTTATTTTTGAAAAAGTGCTCGCTATAAATACCTCAAACAAACAAACAAACAAAATCAAAGTGGAAACAGAAAAAAAAAACCCACCATAAACATTAAAACCTTAACTCTTGTAATCCATGATATCTTCGTAGTCTTTATTGAAACGCCTTTTCCTTACGGTTTCATCTCGAAACGCTCTTAAGGTCGTTTTGACAGTTTGAGGAGCTCTTATGATTCACGGCAGACCTTATGATATACTCTTGGAACACTTAACAGAAACTTGCTACTTCTCTGAATGAGGTCATTTAAAACACTCGGAGCGTCACATTATTATCATAAATAATATACTACTTTAAAGAGATGTATGATATAGTACGTCATTTTAGATACGCTCCTTTTTGCCTACATAAGTCTGACAGTGTTTTATTTTATCATTTAAAAACATTTTAAGGTAATAAAAAGGTTATATATATATATAATATTATATAAAAATCCTTTTTAAAGTCATCGTTCATTTTTGTATACATATAATTCAAAAGCTTATTTGATTCATATATATATATAAACGCATATTTCCCATACTTTCGGTAGAGAGGTTAATCTATATACTGGAAGCCTGGGTGCTGTATATATAATTATTTATATATATATATATTTTCCAGAATATTTTTTTAAAAATAAATGTGTTTTAAGTGCTAATAAACTTCACAGTTCACACTATGCAAATATATCACGTTTCTACATTTCTAGGACTTGTTTAAAAAAAAATGCTCATTTGTTTTTATTCACTTGTTGATTATTTTACCATATAAGTGGAAAGTTGTTTTATTGGCTGGTTGATTATTGCACATAAAAATAGCATAAAATGTTTTGATGTAATGTTCATTACATATTTAAATAGTAAATGCGACCAAGTTCAAAAACGGTGTTGAATAAAATAAGTACTGTTGTATTTAACATGATTTCCATCCTATGTATAAATACTATTTGGCAGTAATAACAACAAACGATGCTAATCGAATCGGTGGGTTCTTGGAATAAACGTAAGGCTCACCAAGTTTGATTTACCGGTGGCTGGGAGGTTGGGGTTAGAAATCCCGGATATCTGTACTGAGTGTAGCTATTATTAAAATGTCTTAAATTCTCTTTTTCCAACCAAATGCGTTACACTTCCTATAGACCCTACTTTACCATATCCTACTTAACCAACGTAAATAATATGTATGCATATATATCAACTTCGACCATCTCTCTGGTCTATTGGTCTGAGTCACTTGCTACATATCTTGAGGTCCCAGGTTCAATCCCTGGCGCTTACAGGTCTTTATGTGAATCTGAAACGGGGTCAACTCAGCAATATGAGAACAAATGTTGAGCTACTTGAATGAAAATAGTAGTGGATCCCGTCTAGAAAAATGAGATTAACGGACCTGGGGTGGGGTTCATTGTGCTGACCATATGGCACCATCTATCCCCAGAAGTTGGCACTATCATCGCCAACAGACGGTGCCCACTCATTCGGTATATCTTAGTTGGCGGGCTGACATTTTTTAAAAATATACCAACGTCGGTGGTCGAATTGTCTAGGGCGTCACTCTCTTAATATAATAGATATTTTGTGCCAGGGAGAACTGTCCCGATGGAGTGTATTTAGGGTGGTTTTCCCCTAAATTAGTCATCCTCGTGCTAGAGGGGTCAGAGCCCCTGGATGATTTACTAAGAGTACTGGGGGATTTTTCTCGAAAGGGGGATAGTTTCCAAGGTCACCAGGGTTTTGTTAGTTAGACGTAATTTGGGTTAGGATCTTTATTGCCTTCTTACTCAGAATCACCTCAGCTCATCGGGATATGTAAAGAACCTCCACGGAAAGGAAGTACGATTAGCACATTCAGACGTACCCAGGGCAATGGTACGTTAGTACCGGATAACATTCCCATAAACTGGGCTACGAGTGATGTAGCCCAGAACCTACATTATTATTACTAATTACTAAATTATTTTTACACCCTACTGTCATGCAAATTCTGGTACGTTTGCCTACGATTCAAACTGGTAGTAAAACGCGGAGCAAAATTTAATCCATCTGGACCAAATGAACAACGAGACTAAAATCAAATAAAACTAGAGTAAGGTTTTCAGCGTTTTAAAAAAAAATCTTATACCTAATAGTTATTTGTGTGTGAATATGTTTTACCCAATAACCCGCCTCGGTGGCGTAGTTGGCTAACGCGCTAGTCGTGTTGATCTCTCTACTTCTGAGGACGGGGAGATTGAGGTTCGAATCCCGGTCGGGTGAACTGGGGGTGGTTTTTCCTAAATGGTTTTCCACTCTCCCTCCACGCAAATGCGGGTTCACTTCTTATAATTCAACCTTCCCAATTCCTAATCCATTAGAGTAATTAGTACTTAAAGCATATAACCCGAACGGGTAGTAAGACGCGGTGCTAAATATTATTATTATTATTATTAGTTACCCAATATTTTTCTAGAAAATTGAACACGACCCCTTTTTACCAACAAGTTAACGGTCTATATTTATTCAATCCATCTATTGTTTAGAGGTTGAAGGGTTGAATAAAAAGCTGCAAGCCCGTTAATTAGCCGTGGATTTAAAAGTTCATCCATCTTGAGAACTCGAGTGTCATCCATTTGTGTTACATTTTTCTTGGTATCAAAGGGAGACTTTGAATTAGAGAAGGTCTAGAAGGGGGATGTAAGTCAAGGGAAGGAAATATTTGCATACGTTTACAGGGTAATATAACGTACCGGTATACTTGTTTGTTTGGGGTAAATTAGTTAAAGGATTGTTTGTTTAAAGATGAGTGATTTTTGAATGTTATAAAAAAATGGCTCTAACGATTTTGTTTAATATGTATATCTGGGAATTATTTGACATGAAAAATAAAACTGTATAGTTGATTTTTGGGGAAACATTTGTGTAAGGATACTTTACTGATGTCTGATTGTGGTAAAATTTGAATTGTTTTGAAAATAGCTCTAATTACATGATCAATAATAATGTATCTTTAATTTTCTAAAATAAATTAATTTAATGGTAGTTTACTTACGACAAATTATCGAACATGTGAAAGTTTTTAAAATTGGCCTTGAAAATTTAGTTCAAAATTGGTATCTAGGAATAGTTTCTCATGTTAAATAAAAATAGGTTTTTATTCTACCAAATTACAAGTAATTATAGTGTAGTTAACGTATAATTTATTTTTGAAAATTTGAAATGTGTTAAATTAAAGTTGTTCAAATATTTTTGAGGTTTATACGTGAAGAGTGTTTATTTTGACTATGAAGATTATGTGTTTGTTTTTATGAGTAAAACTTACTCACAAGTAGTTAATTGAAAACTCGATTTTTAAATTTTCTTCGAACTTGTAATACATAATATGAAAATTTTTGTGTGACTGGGTCGTATCATTTATTTAATAATATACTCCATTGGTCATTCAGCCATCATCTACAAAACTTTTTTTTTAATTATTGTTTGATTTAATTCAGTCTAAATAAACACTATGTGTTTAATAACCTAGAAAAACGTGTAACTTATAATACGGATTACATTATGTTTGTATGTACTGAACTTATTTAGTTATTAAATAATATTATTAAAATGCAATAATTTTACATAATAGAATAGCTTCATTTAAACTCCACAGAAGTTTATTAATTGCATATTTTTGTTTGTTTAAAACATATCAATATTTTCATTGGACGCTATTTAAACTATGTAAACGAGGGCCGTATACATTTCAAATATTTGCATCACATGAATAATGTAGTTTAATATGAAACTACCATTTTAATTTTTTGTTTTAAATATGTATAAACTCTAATATATATATATATATACATACTATTTTCGGTTCAGTTTAACAGTCATGTATATAAAAAATATCTGAATAAATAATGGTTAAGTAAAAATTAGTTTGTGTGCATTAATAAATATCAAATTGTTTATTCTGTTAAAATGCTTTTCCGTCCATTACACTTGTGTGGCAATATGAGAAAATTATAATTTTTAATGGAAACTCTATAATTTCATATAAATTAAAATTATATTTTTAAAAAATCAATGAAACCATGCAGGATTTTTTTTTTCGTATGAGCATTCTAACTCATTAGAACAATTTTTGTGATAATCAGGCCAATATTTTTACTTTACGAGGTAAATATATCCCTTGTTTAAAATACTTAATATAATTTTTTTGTTTCATTCTGATTATCAATTTTATTCTCTTAGACCCATTTTAGACATACATATATTTTTATTAATTATTGAATTGATTGTAACTTTCTTTTGTTAAAATTGATTAAAGCATCTTATTTCATTAACCCACTTCGGTGATCAAATGTTCTGACTAGTGTAGGAACGTAGAGGGGAGCTTTACTGATGGAAAGATGTCATTAAATATGGGCGAGGGGGAGAGTGTCACAACACGTATCGGAATTTGTGTTTTACTCCTCCCATGGTTGTTCTCAAACCGCCGGACAGTTCCACCCTCTATAGTTATAGACCCTCTTGAGTTTCTGGTGTTTATGAATTTCTGATCGACTATTATCCTTAAGAGAAGTGCGCATTCATTTGACAAATAAATGGCGTCAGTGATTGAACGAATCTTTAGGGGCTAGTTAAGGATGAACAATTAAACCATACCAATCAGTGGCGTAGTGGAGCGGGAAAGCGTGGGAAAACCGTTCCGGAACTGCTTTTCAAAGAAGAATATTAAAAAAAATATTCTTTTAGTAAAGTTTTAGAACTATGCAATTTTAAGATAAAATCAATTTGTTATGTTAAAACTCTTTTCATACTAAGAATCAATAAATTTTGTTGAAATTGACTTGTGCTCAATGCGAATTTTTGGGATATTAAAGGAAGTGCAATGATTAATTTTCTACCTTAGTAACCATTGAAAAATGCGCCTACGGGGGTACACTCCTCCCCTTTCAGCCTTGGGGTGACTACGGCCTTGCGTTCCAACATTTATAAATGTACGACTGCACCACTGACGCCGATGCAACACTAGCACTCAAATAACATTCAGACTCTGTTCTTGCATACCGTTACTTATGTGTTTTTTTCCACCACGTCCTACCACCCTCTCGGGCTGTATACGCGTATATTTTTTTTTAACACCACTTCTTATTATCGGATGAGGTTATAAGTATATGTAATAATTACGCTGTGAGTTAGGGATGAGGATGGTTGAACTTAGGCGTACCTTCATTTGTATGGCGGGAGAATAGAAAAAAAACATTTAAGTAAATACACCCACAATGCACCCGACTGGGATTCAGATGCCTATATCCCTGTCATCGGAAGTGTGGCACCCTAGACCATGCGGCCACTGAAGCAGGTCACATATATATTAATTACGCTAGTAGTAGCTAGTGGATGAGGAAGGTATGACCTAGAGGAACTATACCTGAATTTGCGTGGAAGTAGTAGAGCAGGAAGTCAAACCCGAGTCTACTCGTCACAGGCAATCCAGTAGAGTGCTAGAGTGACGCATTAAACCATGCAACCAGAGATTCGGCTACTCCTTGTGTTAAGGTTTCATTCACTCATTTTATTTTAAGTCGGTAAATAATTCATTATAACCTATTTATCACCTCGCAATTTTCGTTCATCGAAAATAAATAAGTTAACAAACAACTTAATTCAAACAATAATTCTTCGGCGGCTTAAGAAAGGGGAATCAACTTTGACCGTCTCCCAGGGGAAAAAAAAAGTATTTGCCCCAAGGAGTGCTTCACTTTGTAGACAAACTTTCATCCACTTGGTTATATTAATCCCCAAGATTTATTCTGGGTTGGGTACGTTGTGCTCTTGTACTGTGTACACATCTCATAAATCTGTTGGGAGCCCCTCGTACCCCTTGCACCCTCCCCTCTCCACCACCGAGCTACCACCAGGTGTGTAGTAGCTGTTTGCCGAAACTTCCACCACACCTTCTAGCCCGTTAAATACCATGCTTCCGAATATGTGGACTCTTGCACGTAATATCTCGGAAGTGTTAACTAAGCTTTGACAAATATTTCTACTAACTCGTCAATACTCTATTTAGAGATAATTATTATAACTTGCCTATGCCAAGCGATATTTTAATATGTAACGTAACGGGTTTTGACGTCCTAAGAAAATATATCCCTCTGGACGGAAACTTACTTTGCCCTGATACAGTAAGACAAGGTTCAACTATATCTAGAATCTCATTTGAAAACTTTGTATTTTCTTACACTTTCAACTCTCGGGAAAACCTTACAACACGAGCTAGACGATATAAAAATAAAAAAAGTTGTGTTTTCAACTTTAATGTGGCTTCCTTGCTTCATTTTAAAGTTTATATAGTTAATAGTTACCAAAAATAAATAAACTTGTCCATAGTAACATCAGGTATGTGATAAATTAACTTTGTAGGTACTATCACGAATGTTATAAACTTTAGTGAACACAGTAAAAAAAATATGTATCCTGCTTTACTTATTTTTAGAATCTTGCAGGGGAAAATAATATCGTTTTTCTTTGGAGTTTGTTTATATCGAAATGTTCTATTGTCCCAAGGACACGGGAATGAAATGCACAAGCCTTGACCTTTGGCAAGAGATTTGAGAGTTCTTTGCCGTGGCCAATTATCTCTGAAATACATTGTTAGTTTTAATACTGGTAGAATAGTTTATAATAACCGTGAGTAGTGACTGATATCGTCTTTTTTATATGCCCCACCCATTTATTTTGGCGCATTATAAATATATATTTCCTTATATAAGGTGGATGTACGAAATAAATACGATAGGAAAGGTAAGAATATCGAACTAGACTTGAGGATTATTATTTTTTGCTTAAGTTATTCGAAAGCAGTTGATTCACCAAAAATTATTTGGCTTTAATTTAGGTCAAAGTGTTTGTATATACATAACATGTAAACACACATATGGCCGAATGATATAAGGTGTAATGACTCCGGTTGAATTAGTCCCACTATTGACGGGGTTTGAATCCAGGTCGTACACTTAGACTAGTTTTTGCTATAACATTAATTTTCCTGGTGGTTTTCAAATTCTCTTTTAACGATGGTGAAGGCGTATATCATCTTTGCTATATATCTTTTCCCTTTATCCATTAAATCAAGTCGTTTTTAGCTCTTATTCCGAAGGCAACTAACTATTTAAAAAAATAGGTAGTTAGTGATTTATTGCTAAACACCCTTATGTTATGAATGTATTTCGTTAGTAATAAGATTATCCCATTCGACGGCTGTGTCACTTCAGTTATTCTTCTGTTCTGTTTTGTTAAATGTGCAATATAAATTAATGTGTGTCTTTTCCCTCAGCTAGAATACAGAGAAACACATACAAAGAAGTAAAAAAAGGGTGGCAAATATAGAAATAAAGAAAAAAGTTTGGTGTATTACTCAAGTTTTTAAAATTAAAACTAAAAAAAAAAAGTTTGAGAATGGTAAAATACATTCCTGTGCTTTTTAGAAGTTGCAAAATATTCTATTCTTTACGCACAAAAAAAACTACGCCCTTAAACACAATAATGAAGTTAAAATAGGTTTTATTTAAACAGAGAAAGAGTAAAAGTAGTTTCTTTTAAATATAGTTTTCAAGAGGTTTTTGTATTTTAGACAAGGCTCAAAATTATAATTAATTAATGAAGTTGAAACCCACTTGTAAAGGGCTTTATTTTAAAAAGTTATACATTATTTGTTACAATTAAAAACACGAGTAAATATTTATCACATGTATAGGCTTGGATTTTACTATATTCTATATTATACAAAATTATCATGCTATCTAATTAATTAAAAAAAATAATTTAAGGTATTTCACGTGCACTTTCTGAACTGACTGATTATATCAGCACACGAGAACTTATATTAGCGAGAGCGAAAGAGCCCACTAATTTTACAGGGAATAGGTATTATCACATACCCTTCAGGGTTCTTTTTTTATGGCACAATCGTCACGGGACCGACGGCTTTACTTCCCCTCCAAAAGAAGTTGCTCTACGGATTTTTATCGCTCAAGAAAAATCCGTCAACCCGTATGGGTTTGACCCCAAGTACATCGGTTCTTGAGGTGAGGACTTTACCCCAAAACCACAGAGGTTGACAATATTTTAATAAATAGAAGTTTAGCAAAAAAATATTTTTTTTACACTATCTGAGTAAAATTTGTGTGTAATCAATGGGGCAAGTAAATTTATATGCTATTTTCTCACTTTTTACTGATTTTCTTCGATGAATTTTCTCAAGCGTTATTTTAAACACCGTGTTCAGGTTATACGCATATATACCAATTTTTCTAATGAGTTAGAAATTAAGTTGGTTGAATTTTAGAGAAAGTGTACCTTGATTTGCATGGAGGTAGATTGGAAAATCATTTTAGAAAAACCACCCTCAGTACATCCGACCGGGGTTTGAACCCCCATCTTCTTGTTATCGGCAGTCTTATATATTGCGGGGACACCATTAAAACATAACGGATTCCTCTTAAATCCGGACACGTGCATATATAATATCCGGCAGGTAATAGGGGATAGACGCCTCCCCCCTCTCCTTCCCCAACCCTAATGTTAAAAACAAACATAAACAGGTCACCGCTTGTATCGGATCCCAGGGAGTGTATGATTACCCGACTGAAATGTGCAATCATGTGATGCATCGTCACGGGTCCCTAACTCACCGGCTGATTACTGTGGCGTTAAATCTCCGCTTGTGGCTGATTACTAGACTCTGCTTGTGTTTCGCAGGACTCCCGTTTGTAGGTTCATGACTACCCCCCTATCCCCCGCCCCCCCATTTCCCGGTGCACCTTCCCTCATACAACACCACCTTTAACCTTCACAGACAAACACATTTGACACACCACTGGGAAAAAATGTGATTATATATACATTTAAACATACTTTATATCTATATCCAACCTTTAGAGCTTCAAAATAGTTGCCATGTAAATAGAACTTACCCGCCTCGGTGGCGTAGTTGGCTAACGCGCTTGTCGTGTTGAGCTCGACCGCCGAGGATGGGGAGATCGAGCTTCGAATCTCGGTCAGGTGAACTGGGGGTGTGTGTGTTTCCTAAATGGTTTTCCACTCTCCCTCCACGCAAATGCGGGTTCGCTTCCTCTAATTAAACCTTCTTAATACATTAGCGTGATTAGTACTTAAAGCGTATAACCCGGACGGGTAGTAAGACGTGGTGCTAAATAAAAATAAAATAAATAGAACTTGACTGCCCATTTTGCTTTGATCGCTCTAAACTGTGTCATACAAACACGCAAGAATATAAACAAACCCTCAAGCGTTTAATATCTATAAGATTATTACTATTATATTGTAATTTAAAGTGCAGTTTATTAAGAACATTACTAACAAACTAAACATTAGGACAAAAACTCACCACAGAAAAATATAAAGCGCAGATTTACCCCATCATATATTTTTGGAAATGTTGTGAACGTAACCCGGGGCCCTCAACTTTGGAGTCAGACGGATTGTAAACTGAGCAAGTGTTTCCGACATCTAGTTGGGATTTGCCCCATCACCCCACCCCGTCTCTCCCGGTGTAGCTCAAGATCTAGCGGAGCGTGGTAATTGCCAAATATAATCACCGTGAATTAGCTGATTAGTGTCTGGTCTTCGCTAGGCGATATCCCTAGGGGGTCAAGGTTTGACTGTGCACAGGATGAGATTGGATCAGACAAGTTAAAAGCCGGGGGCAGTCAATATTTAAATGACACACATAAAATAGAATTGTTCGCAAATTTCATAAATATGGCAAGTCTTTAAAGATAAACTAATTACAATTGGATGGAAGGCACCGAGAATTAGGGGCAAGTATTTGATTTAAGTCTCTTTAACAAAATGTTCTTTTGGCCTAAATAAATTAAAAATTGTTCCATTAGTTTAGTTTAGTTTTCTACACATATTAATATCGAAAGTTCTTAAATATCTGTAACGGGCATATTGGAATTTGATGATAGCTTTTTCTCTTAATTTAAAAAAAGTTTATTATCAAATGCCAAAATGTTCATAAAAAATATTCAAGAACTTTTTCTAATAGCACCGAGTCTTATCGCCCATTCGATTTATACTCTTATATAATAACTAATCTAATAGTGTTATGGATTAGGAAGGTTATATTCAGAGGATAACTACAAGTTTGTTCTTTAAAGTACTGAGGAAAATATTTTTTATCATAAGAACACCTTTTAAAAAAAAAAATAGTGAAGTCCTTTACTTACAATCTACTTTCCACTCTAATTAAATACATACCTTTAGAATATTTTTCCCTTTTAATTCCATTCGCAAGTTTGTTTTGTATCTTTAAAAACACAATCAGCGCTCCAGGGTGGGGGTTGCGCTTAGCCCCAACTGACGAAACCCATTATTCATCTTAAACTGACTCGCACAGATTTCAAGCCAGGATTAAAATTATCGACCAGGAAGCCTTGAATATTTATTGAACTATTTATTGTTGTGTCAGATATCTTGCACGATGAGGGTAGAAGCGTTTTCCACCTCCGGATTGTTATGGACGCCTAGCCAACCGTTTAATTACGGCTCAATCTCCAACAAACCACGTAACTATTGACTTGGACGGCAGGGATTCAATCCAATCCTGATGCACACACGAGGGGGTGATTTTTTAATTATCTCTATAATTTAATAAATTTACTTTAAATTTCTCTTCCTCAATATGCCTCCTTGAATTAGTTAATATAAGTTACTGGTAGACAAACTTTAAAGATGAATACAAGCTTAAGCAAGACTTGGGCTATAGAAACATGTTTTCTCATATTTACAAATATTTACGATCCACGATGATTTGATAAAAATTTAGTTTAACGAGCGGTGTTGACAGCTTGTTAGTTTTACGTCTGTGAAAATCATGCACAGACTTCACCTGACCTGGAGCCAACACAAATACATGTTCGTGTTTGATCTTTCTCTTTATTGATTTCTATTAATCCTTTTTACTTGGTTTCTCGAATAAATCATAAATTAAAATTATACAAATAAGGCAACACATAGTGAAAGTGTAAGGGAGGTATAGCCAAATTTAAATATAAAGGGCGTTATTTGACTGTTAGAAAAGCTACTAGATATATTTTCACCTATTCATACGTCAGGATATGTGATCTGTACTTGATATCTTATCAATACCTATAACACAACACCATTGAAATACTAATATATTATACATTTTGTCTGCAGAAAATATGATAAATTTTCAAAAAAAACCTTCCTATGAAAACTAGAGTAGAACTAAACTTTTTTTTTTTAAAAAAAGGAGGTAAAATGGATATTATAAGCAATTAAAATAAACCATTTAATGATAGGGATGTTTCTTATATGGTAATTAAATCGCATTTATATTTCAATCATATACTAATACAAAAAACAACAACTGATAACTAATCTATGTATCATTATATAACATCGAAGCGCAAAACCTTGAGATGTGTTCGCACGTGTTAAACCTCAACTCCCAACATATGGGCTTCCCCCCACGTTTTTCCCTTCATTTAAACGCGCCCAGCGATGACTTCTGCTCTCGTTTTTCTTAAGACATTAACACCCTCAGAACATTAAGTCCTGTTCCCCCTCCCATATCCCCCTCCCATATCCCCCCCCCGGCCCATTCAACCCTCATCTTATTCACTGATTTTAGATTCACACTGTTGAAAACTACGAGGCGAGAGAAGTGGCGGGGAAGGGGGGGGGTGAGTTTTTGGAAGTGGAAAAGACAATTTGGAAGTGTAACAAAAGTTTTTCTTTAAAAGGGATGGAAGTGAAGGGGGTGGTTTAGGGAGTAGCGCGCGTTGGAAATGTTTAAGAGTAATCTTCCTATCTCTTACTTGAGTCTTGAGTTTCGAAGCAGTTTTTGGTCGAATACACAGCGAAAAGTCGCTCAAGAAAAGTTACAGAAAGAAGTTGGTTTCTTTCTTGCAATTTTTTTTTCTACTCTTTTTAAAGCTTTGTGATGAAGTTCGTGGGTGTAGACTGTAAACAAACGAAATTGTGAAGGTTGTAGAGATTAAGGAATATTTTTGAGATGTTAATGACAAAAACAATTTAAAGTTTAATTTTTTTTTTCTTACGTTTAATTGAGGTACCTACAGAATTATTTGAATTTTCTCTCGAAAAACTTACTTGATTGAAGGAAAATCATCATGAAAATTAAATATTTTTCAAGTAAACAACTTACTAATCTGCTATTTTATTTTCATATGTTTGTTTTAAACCTTGCGTCCTAGTTGCTTTATTATATACAATATTTACAAAGTGAATAAATGTGTTTACTTCTGCGCATAGGGTCTCAAAGTAATTAAATAAATTATAATTAAGGTATTTCAATGCTATTTTCCTGTGAAAGGTAGTTTCACATACCTTCCAGGCTTCCTTTACATGCCGCAATCGACATGGAACCGACGGAACCGACTTTCCCTCTGTAGGAAGTTGTGCTACGGAATCTTATCGATAAAGAAAAAATCAGTTTACCCTGGTTGGGATTGAACCCATGAACATCGAATTCTGAGGCGAGCATATACCCCAATACCATGAAGGTTGGCAATTTGTCTTTACTATAGTTAATTCAGACATATATCTATATTTATTTTTTCCCGAAACGTTATGCAAATAAGCATAGATAACACTCACACAGTCAGGAAGTCTGTTGACTGATATGTCTGGTTGATATAGATTATGATAATCTTACTTAAAAATACATTGATACATATGTATACTGCAAACAAATGTAATGGTAATGATAAACAAATTATAGAAAAATAGTTATTCATAACTATATAAATTCAATAAATTTTACAATCTATCTTGAGTAATATTTCTAAATCTCGTGATATGGCCTTGGTAATAAGAAAGGGGAAAGTAGGGTACTATTGTGTTTGGGGTTTTGTTTCTTATGGTTAAGGTTTGCAAAACTTCATATTTAATTGTTAACTCATTTATAAATATCAATTAGTAATTTAAAAAAATATACCACTTTTGTAAACCTTACGCTTTTTTGTGTGTGTGTACATTTTGTAATATTCTTTAAAACAAATCTATTTATATCTCTAGAATGTGACTGGTCATTCATTGAAAGAGCACTTATATTTTTGCTTTATATAAAGATTCATGTGCTTTTTTATAAATTTACTATTCTTGCTCAAATAAATACAACTTATTATTAATCAAAGTTTCTGATTAATTCGTTCTTATATTTGGGTAAATAGTTTATTTGAAGTTTAAAAATGACTATTATAGATATAGCTGATTTAGTAATGTTTTAAAATATTGGCTGAAATATTAATTTATATGGATATACGAACTGCATCTGGGTTCTTCAGATACAATTCACACGTACCAGTTGCCTCGCGGTATAAGCGGTTAGGCTCGCACTGAATTTGTATATCATTGACAGATCAACATTTGATTTCTGCCTAGGATAATGATATTTCTTGGTTATTTCTTTATGGTAGTTCTTGTATGTCCCTTTACATTTTTATTATTTCGCTTGATTCATAAATTTAAGATATTAATGTGCAGGGACTATAATAATGGTACAACCAAGATTTTTTCGAGAACAGAAAAAGATGTGTAGTTTTTAAAAAAAATTGATTCAGGAATCTAAATTTGGCTGTTGTTTCATAAAAATAACTCATTATATTTTGTGTTTAAATATATATTATTGTGATTATACCATTAATATTTTTTATAATGATAACATAAACTTCAGCATTAAACAAATATATATTAATTTAAAACAATCGCAAATAATACATGTTTTTTTTATTTCTAATCCTTTTGGTTGAAGCTATACAACAACAGACGTATTCATTTCATAAACTGTAAAGGAGATTCAGAATTTGGTCGATCGGCTGTGAACACAGAGATACGACTGAAAATTAAATTAACTTTTATTATTCTCTCTTCTCATTTAAAAAAATAAGAAGAAGACTTGAATGCCTAAGAAAATCTCATACAGCTCCCAAAGCTTTCTACGGGAAGTAAAGAGCAAACTATATTGAAGAAAGATAAACATATACACTGAAAGAATGAAAAGTAGAAAGGGACGGATAAAGATGGATAGTAAGAGAGTAAGTAAGATGGAAAAAGTGAAACAAGAAGTGAAATGAAAAAATAAAAAGTGAGAGAGAATTTTCTTCATCATCTTTTGTTGGCGGAGAGCGTAGAGTTTTAGCTCACGAACGTTTTTTTTTTCTTCTTCAAAAGACTGTTTCTTTATGAGGAGCAACACAGATGACGATAAATGGAGTGAAATGAGAAAATAATAAGAAAAAACTGGAACTAGTGTTGTGAGAAAAGTCTGAAAAGAGAAAGAACGAATACGAAATAATAATAAATAAAACAACAAAAATATCGATGGGTGGAAAACATTAAATACCATACTCACAAACACAAGAGGAAAAATCAAGATCTATTTATTTTGTTGATTATTTTCTTTAAATTGATCTCATTGGTGAGTGGGGCACAGATAAATGAGGAGACAAAGAAATCTCATTACTTTATTTGAATCAACAGGAACTGATTTAGATGTATGGTATACTTTGGAATAATGATTCGTATTTTGATTTGGGAATATTAGAAAGTAATCATCATATACTCTCGCATCTTTGTTGATATACAAGTTCACATTTTATCATGATAAGATCCTTAATGAAAAGTAATAAATAACATAAATTTACATTTTAAAATCACTTGAGAATACTGATTAATTACTTTTATTTTAGCACCGCGTCTTATTAACGGCTCAGGTTAAACGCATGCGTACTAATTACGATAGTGTGATATGGATGAGGAAGGTTGATCTTAGAGGAAGTGTACCCGTATTTGCGTGGAGGAAGAGTGGAAGCACATTTAAGAAAAAAATTCTCTCAATACACACGGTCAAGATTGGAGTCCCAACTTCCTCGTATTTCCTAGTGTATTACAAGAGCTACGCCTTAGACCATTCAACCACCCAAGTGGATCGTATTACAGTTCAATGACCTTGTTTGATATAATGCCTTTTGACATTTGAACGACTTGTTGATATTTGAACTAAATCGTCTTTGGATTCATGCCCCCCCTACCCCCTATCTTTGACTATGTTGGTGAATGGTGAGCTTGTAATATTTACACAAAAAAGTTTTATGTGTTTTAGTTTTATGTTAAAACGCTTAGCATAAACAAAATATAAAAAACAATGTTTGATTAAATTGTTATTATTATTATTATTAGCACCGCGTCTTACTACCCGTTCGGGTTATACGCACTTACGTTAATGTGTAATGGTAGGGTGATTGTGAGATGGAATGGAGGACCTACAGTTTAACGTGGAATCCGAACCACGGTGGAGGCCTGTCATTCCCCACATTCACAAGATGTATTGTCAGAGGTGAAGGAAGGGTTTGGTAATCAGATAAATCTGTGCCGGGACCGGGGATTGAACCCCGGCTGCCAGCTTAGAAGTCTGACACCTTACCCCTAGACCGCCAGGTCACCTGTTTGATTAAAACATTCCAATGTATTTTTAAGTAAAATTTGACATTTTCAAATGTAAGCCCTCGTTGAATACGTATTATTTTTTTTATAAAGAGAAGTGGGAGTCCACAAGTAAAATTATTTAACTCTAACTAAAAATTAATAATATAAGGAACTCAATTAGATGTTAAATTTATTTAAATTGATATGTATAACTTCTTTTAGTCAATTAAATCAAGATAGAAATCATGAATATACAAGTTCAATATTAATGACATATCAATTACCTATTAGTTTTATTTAAAAATTATTACTTGATAAGTCATACTTTCATATAGTTTTATAAAATATTTTATGTTAAATTCATAAAAATGTATAGATATTAATTGTCTTTGTTAACATTTTTAATATATTATAAACTATAATCTAGTCAAATTGCGAATTCATCTACTAGTCAACTTGCTTATCAGCCAATTCGTATAACCCCTTATTGCTTAAAATAGTTTAAGCATCACAGAATACTTTTTCCTTGTTTATCTAATAATTAAACCATTTCTAGATTAATTTTGATTATAGAAATCTTTCCAATGACCTTTTATAAATACTGTTGTACTTATTTAAAATACAATTGTTTTCATTGTCTTTATAATTCAAGATGTTATGAGTTATTTCTTTAAATAAATCACCTTGCACATTATCTCTTCTTGATTTAATTGACCAAAAGAAGTTATACACATCAATTTAATTAAATTTAACATCTAATTGCGTTTCTTATATGATTAATTTCACATATTTCTTCTTACTACAATAATTATAACTTAACGAATGTTATCAAAATCTAATAATTAATTTTTATGTAACAATTTATATCAAATCCGTGTATATAATTTGACTTTGAAATGTCTTTGAAAGTAGGGATTGACCTTATTAACATAAAATGTATATTTAGAATTAATTAACCTAACATTTAATAGACTATTACACATTTTGTTTCTCAAAAAAATCTTGTTATACACTTTAACTTTATTTTTTTATTTCTCCTGAAGAAGAAATTGCCTTTAATCCCGATTTCCTCTAATTTGAAGTAATAGGCTCCACCTTTCGTTCTTTAGCGTGTTGAAGAAAACCCATTAGAGAAAGTTGGTTTACACTTTAACAATTTTTTTTTTTTTGTACGTGTTGTGTCCAGTACAAGTGGTTAAAATTCGATAGTATGGTAGTTCCGCTATACCCTTATCGCGTTTAGGAAGAAAGCCTTAACGAGAAATCCCTCAAACGAGCGTATATTTACGACAATTTTGCGAAAATACTTTCTTATAGATTTTATTTGTGGAGTTATTTCACGATGGATATAAAAAATATAGGGAAAACTATGGTATTACTTATATACTGACGTTGTGAATCAAGATAAATATGTATTCCTGTTGCGCTTAATTCGGGTGTTACGACTCTTATATTTACTTCATTGCGAGGCGGATAGTAGCCAACTTTTCTCCAAGCATAACACGCTGACAGGCACGGAATGCTCGGCGCGCGGATAATTGCCAAGGAGGAAGGAAAGTGGGAGATCCTACGCTTCCACGGCTTTTAAGTGGCTTCCTCGTGTCGGGTGGGTATTTTGAGAGGAATTGTTGGCGAATATCGTAGTTCGTACATTGAAACGGATTGATAGGAAATAGGTTGATTGTCAGGGATCGATGATTGTTCTAAAAAAAAATAGAAATAGAAATAGGTTTGAACCTAAATTAATTTGATATAATATATAAACTAAAACAATAATTTAATATTTTCCTACACCATATATTACTTCTTTTCTTAGCACAGTGACATATTACCCCTTTGGTTTATACGATTATGTACTAATTACAATAATGGTTTTACGGATTAGGGAGGTTATATTACTAAGATGTGTACCCGCAGTTGCTCGGAGGGAGATTGGAAAACTGTTTTGGAAAAAACCATCCTTAGTACACCCGACCGAGATTCAAACTTCGATCTCTCCGTCATCTGCAGTCTAGTCTACTGCGAGAGTACCGCGTTAAACCACGTGGCCACCGAGGAGCTATCACCTCCATATATTCGGGTTATTCGAATATTTAGTTTAATCAAAATAGGGATAAGGAAAGAATAGTGTCTAGGGAATATTTTCCCGAAGAAAGAGAGGGAACTCACATAGAAAACAAAAATACTCGGAACATTTGACCGGGATACAATCTTCAAAATTTCCGTCACCTGCATTACATTCAATCGTTAAAGTGATACGTTGGACCAGCAGTCAACAACCTACGGCTCACCGACTGATTTTATCTGGCCCGTTAAAATATTTAGCAAACAAACTATTGTGTTTATAAAAATAGACTCATATCTAGGGTTCGAATGTTTATGACATATGTTTTTAGTTTCACCTCGAATTTAATGCATAACGTATTATACACATTCTTTTACACTCCACTGTGACTTATAAGTTTTCCGTGATCCATTTGTTTTTGTTGGCGCGGAAGGATACTTTGGTCTGTTGTGAAGCCACGCCACGCCTTTCACCCTCCCGCCCATCATCCCATAAAATAGGTTTTAGACTTGCACTTGAAAGGGCCAAGGGTCTTAATTGCTATTTCTAATTTCGTTCGTGCTTCTCATTTTATATAGTAAAGATTCTTCAAGTTATCTTTAGAATGTTTCTGTGAATTAGTTGTGTTAGTTAGTAATTAAATATTTGTCGGCTAATTTATTTTACTGTAAGCTACTTCCTTGGTTTGAGGGATATTTTTAAAAATATTAACTATCATTAACATCAATTTTTAGTGCATATTTGTTAATTCTTGTCTCATATATTGGTATTCATAAGGGTTTATTTGCATGCATGTTTTGCAATTCTTATGGTCATAAACATCCGAACCCTACTCATAACTAAATGCTTCTGAGAAATATAAAGTTATAACTTTTTTCTCTATATGTTTTTCAAACATGCCCATCCTTTGGAAATAACAAAATCATAAGGTCCACGATGTCAGAAAGGCCTGCCTTAGACCATGCGACCACCGATGCGGGTATATTAATGATATAAACAGTACACCTTTTCCTTTTTTTTATTAATAACTAAACACATTTATATCTGAATTTTATCCAAGCATAAGTTATAAATGTAATAAATAAATGAAAAATGTACAAAATAATTTATTTTTAATTGAGAAATAGTTTAAAGTGTTTTTATTTAATAAATACCTTTTGTATGTATTTTTCCGAGTAATTTAGAAACTTGTAAGTTTTTATTCAATCATTGCATTTTTAACACCTACTGTTTTAAAATTAAAATAAAGCTTTATAAAAAAAGTTTTTTTGTTCAAAAAAAAGCTGTTTTGGAGATCTCGTATACCATTAGGAATTCAAGTATCAGCCGAAAGGACAGATCTTTTTTTTCTCAATAATTAGTCTAATTCAATTATATCTTTAGAATAATTTAGAGACATTTTTTTATACAAACTAAATCTATCTTTACTGGATGCCAGCCCTATAATATATTATTAAGTTTAAATTTCAGACATCCCTGACCAACAGCAAAACACGCCATATATAATCAAACACATGTTAAAACAGTATAAAAACGTAACCTTCCTTTACTTTTAAGGGTAGCAGGCTTACCTCGAATGGTTATAAAATGGCGTAGCTCATATATTATGTCCATAGTGTAGTCTATCAAGGTCAGACAGCTACCGGGATGAATTATACTATGACCCTAGCGTAGCAATGCAAGCTAAGCCTTCTACCTACATGATAAACGAAGGGTACATATTATACGATATGCACGCATCCTCATTGTGTGTGTTTGTGTGTGTAGATGAAAACATTGTAATAACTTAATCTTTTATTAATAAAACAAATATAATGTGCGAATAGTTTTATAATAACATCATCAAAGTTTAGTTTTATTTCATTTATTTGAGGTATTTAACGTGCCCTTTATGAGCCGACTGATTATATCAGCACACGACTTATAAACTAGCTTAAATCTAGAACAGACACAACATCCAACCCCCCGGCCGTTAATTCATCACTGTGAAAGGGTAAACCCGCATTTCACCAATGATACATTTTTCGGCCATGCCAGGAATGTAACCCAGGACACTCAGCTCAGTAGACACATGTTACCGACTGAGCCAAAGTGTCAGTAAGTATAGCCAAAATAGGTTTTACAACCGCTAGGTTGAGTGATTTTATATTTGACCAGTATACGTGAATAATTAACTAATTATAAATTGTTTTTTTCGAAGCTATTATGTATACCATTGATGTAGACTGCAATCAAAATACCTCTACCTCATTTATTCTCATTATGAAATGAGACATAAATTATCAAGTCTCATCGGACGGGTCGGAATGGTTCTCCCAGACCATCGAACACGACTGCTTTAATTTGTAGAGTTTTTTTTTGTTTTTTTGAAACGTTCGAATACATAGTCTATGTAATCTGTACTCGGTAGTTCGGTTGGTTGGTTAAATACTACGTCATCACTTTGTTTCATTCATAGAGTAGTATGGGAGGAGCCCTGGAAAAAAGTTGGGTGAGTTGTAGTAGCACGGGGGTGTGAGGGGGGGGCGGGTGGGGGATTGAGGGCCCCTGTTTGGAAGGGTAGTGGTGTTGAAAGCAGATACTTTTATTGAGTAATATATGAAGTTGTTTATTCATGTGGACATTTTGTTTAGTCATCTGTTTTGCTTTAAAAAAAAAACCCCACCGGAAAACGGTTCTGTCAAAATTTAGTAAGCGTGGAATTTTACTGAGCTGTTGATGTTTAGTTTTTTTTTTTTTTTT